>BSBK01002418.1:190000-472500 GCA_027943335.1 Chamaecyparis obtusa
TGTAAACACAGCAGTGGGAGGCACAGATGCCTTAGTGATGAAAAATTTTCCTTTCTTCTTTGCAGGTTCTGGTTCCTCTATTTTCTCATCCTTTTCCTCTTCTTTTTCATCTATTTCTTCTTTATCCTCGGTTATCATTTGCATTTTAGCTATCCTTTTCTTTCCTTTGTTTACTGCCTGTGGAAGCTTTATGCTTAGTTCAATTCTCACCTTAGCTTCATCATATGTTCCAAAATATGGGGCTTTGGGATTGACAGGCTGATTTAGAAGTGCTTCAATAATGTTCTTGGTTTCATCAATATTTACCTCATAAGGAAGAGGTTTTACATATACAGTTCTCGGTTTAACTGCTTGAATATACACATTATCACAATCTACCATAAAACAGATGTCATCTTTGTAATCTTCCACCAACTTCTGTGGAATCCGGAATCTGTCATTCATTTTCTCTTTGAAAGACTCAAAATAATTATCCATGATGCTTTCAAAGTTTTCACCCATTTCTGCGATGTATTCATTTATTTCATAGAGTACTGGCACATCTTTTCTCCATACAACTTTTCCTTTAGAAGGGAAGAATTTCTGAACATAGAAGAATAAACAGACTAACAAGGATCCAAACTTACATGGATTGTTTTTGGAAGTTTTGATGCTTTCCATGTTCTTGTTGAACTGTTTCAACAATAAGTCTGCTAGGTCAAATGTCAAGTTGTTTTTGACCACTTTGTATGCTAGGTCAACAGCTTCACATGAGACACTGTTCTGTCAACTAGAACTGTAAATCTTGTGGGCAATGATATGTGTACCAAACTTCAGTTCGGCGTCGATAATGCTGCTAACTTTCATGCCTCTACCATCCCACTCGGCTAGGGTTTTCTTCTCTAGTTCCGTCCGACCTAGGGTTTTGGTAGTTTTAGCTTTGTTCAACATGGGAAGACCGGTAACTTGATGAATCATTTTCTTTGTGATCTCAATAGGTTGCTCAAGCCAAATCTTGCCATCATGTACTCGGCTGAGAATGTACCTAACCCATTTATCTCGAAAGTTTCGAGGAAGATGTGCAATGTGGACTAAACCCTTATCTTCCAGATGTTTATGCTTGGGTTTCAAAATACCATCCACACATAGTTCCTCACGCACAATGTCTAGTTCTAGGTTTCCCATTTCTTGAATTGAACAGTTAAAATGATTACGGATATCGTTGATAAGCAGTACCTTAGGAGGAATCTGAGATTGAGCTCCATTCGAATCTAGGGCTGCTGCAATTGCGGGCACGATCTTAAAATCTGGTGCTTTCCACTCCCCTTGAACTAACATATCAGATCCTTTCTTCGCTGAAGTGCTGGATGATGCCATGGTAGCTCACAGAAAATTCCTTTCGCAAAAGTATTAAATCGCCAGGTTGCCCTTGAAGTTTTCTGCTCTCAAAGTGCTTAAAGATTCGCGGTGAAGAATGAATTCGATTACTTGCTTTTTGTTTACAATTCTGTCATTAATGCTCATTTCAAATTAGGGTAGGAATTCTGACAGACTGTCACCCACTAAGAATTAATTGCTCGGAAAAGACTTCGCAACTCGGTGAACTCGAGAATTCATAATGCTCCGACCTCGCTCGGTAAAGACAGGTACCGACCTTGCTCGGTGAAGACTATACCGACCTTGCTCGGTGAAGACTATACCGACCTTGCTCGGCGAAGACTATACCGACCTCCCTGTGATCTCACTGCATCTTGCATGCTGATTTAGAATTTTCTTTTAATTTCGGTTCTGGAACTGCTTGAGATTGATCTATGAGAATACAGTTCCAGTGCTTCCTTGGAAATTTAATTTGAGTCGGTAGAGCCATCCATTCCATTACTTGGACTGGATTTCTCGGTAGCTTTAGGAATCCATTTCTGTCTCACCTGTTTCCTGACCTTAGTTGCTTCATTCTTCTTTCCTTCTTCAATTTCACTAGCATTCATGCAGTTTCTGGCTATGTGACCGAGTTTAGTGCATTTGAAACATCTTACGGTAGTATCTCTCTTCCTTAGATGATGTTTTATGCAATTCATGCCAATGTGTCCATATTCTCCACAGTAATGACATCTACACCAGGTGTTGTAGTCCCATCCAAACATTGCTTTCACAATTTGTTCTGCTGGATTAAATGTCTTGGATCTGCACTCGGATGCCTTGTGACCTTGTTTGTTGCACTTGTGACAATTACCTCTAAATCTAGGTTTTTCCCTGCATTCATTTGCTTTGTGACCAGGTTGATTGCAGCTATAACATTTTCCATTGAATTCTTCTTTTTCATTGTTACAACATTTATTTGAAGTATGTCCTATTTTACCACAATGATTACAAGTAGGTTTTTGATTTCTTTTAGTACCTTGCTTAGAGGATTCACCTTCTTCTTTGTATCCAAGTCCTGCTTTTCCTTTTTGCCTATGAAGATTTCGTTCATACAGCTGATTCAAGTCTTCTTGACTTTTCAGCATTCCTTCATTGATTTGTTTTTCAGCGTTTAGGTCATCCATCAATCTTAGATTGATTTCCTTTTCAGATCTTAGTTCTTCTCTTGTGTTTTCTATTTCTGATCTTAGATTTAGAATTTCTTCATTTGTATGAGAGATCTGATCAATTAGATTTTCTAGCTGAAGGGTTTTGTTTTGGACTTCAATGTTTCTTCCATCTAATTCATCTTTGAACTTGTTTCTCTGTTCCAAGATCTCACAGAATCTTGTAGAGTGTAGTTCTTGTTCTCTTTTCAATTTTCTCACTTCTTCCTGCAGAGACCCATTCTTTTCTAGGAGTTCTTTGACAACATTGTTTGCTTCATCTGAGTTATATGAGGGAAGAAGATCTTCAATCTTTTCTTCAATGTAATTCTGATCATTCATCTGATTTGCAAGTTCCTTCCTTCTTCTTAGGGATTGGGAAAGATGTTCTTTTGCTTCTTTGAGTTTAGCTATGGCCATTTCCAGATCTAGCTTTTCATTTTCAATCACCTTGTTCAGTTTGAATACCTCCATTGTCCTGGATCTTTGCTCAAGCTAGTTAAGCTTTGTCTTGAGAACCAATGCAGCTCTGATACCAATTGTTGGAAATATTCAGGAATTAACCAAGTTACTAAGAGGGGAGGGGTGAATCAGTAACTCCAAATTTTCTTCTAATTTTAACATGTATTTTACTTTTTAACCTTTGCATACAGAAAGCATGAAACTTACAAACATTCACAATGATGACACATAGATTTGGTTACCCAGAAACCTTCCAAAAGAAAGTAAAACTGGGGTGGGGATGAAACCCACAAAGCTTTAGTACTGCAGAATAAAGTTGGCCGGTTAAGGCTTACAATTTGATCACTTCTGATGATCTGCCCTGTTAGGAGCAATAAAGATTGCTAAATCCACCCTATTAAAGGATTTACAAACATACAATGAAGTATGCACTCGGTAAAGAGATTTTTACAAAGACTGTTAAGTCTACTCGGTTAAAGGATTTAGTACTGATTCACCTGTTAGAATGAAACAGTAGATCTCTGCTTTGCAACTGGATTGCTGAATGAGATTCGCTGATGTACTGATCACCTTCTGTGATGAATTTGTCTTTGTTGTACCTTAAACTTTTGAAGCCTTCTGTAATTCGCTTATTTCTGCCTTTCTTTCTCTTTCACATATATTCTATTTCATACATTTTATTACATCCTTTTATTTTTACAACATTGTTTATATACAAGTCTCAAACAATTAATTACAATTACAATTACACAGTTGGCTTGACAAATAAATATAAGTGCTACTAAGTCGGCCCAAATATGGTTACTCGGTTCCTTCAAACTGACTCGGTGACTTTCTGATACTCGACGTCCACTGCATTACTCGGCATCGTCATGCACTCGGTAGAAGTGAAGGCACGGTTCATACTGATCACTCGGTAGGTATTGAACTCGGTAAGCATTGGTGACTCGGTAGACAAGATGTTACTCGGTTTACATTGTCCTGATCGGTTTGTACTAACTTGCTCGGTTTGCACTGTCTGCTCGGTTTGCACTGTCTGCTCGGTTTGTATCCAGAATGCAAATAAGTGTTGTCACTAGTGGCAATTCTGCTTAATGCCAACATATGTATGTACATATATATATATATATATATATATATATATATATATATATATATATATATATATATATATATATATATATATATATATATATATATATATCTATATATATATATATATATATATATATATATATATAGATATATATATATATATGTATGTACATATATATATATATATGTATGTACATATATATATATATATATATATATATATATTAATGCATATCAATGTATATCTTTTAATTTTACCATCAGGTTTTTGACAAAAGTTTATTATAATGAATATATACTATATTCATTTATATAAATTATGAAAATAGAGGTTTAATGCTTATACAGGATTTTGCAATAGACATGAAATAAATTTAGAGGATAAACAAATTTAATTAGAAAGCTTAATCCTTCTTTTTATATCTGTCAGTATTAACATGAATATGTGAACATTCTAAATAGTAAATTTCCAATTCTAAAACATAGGTTATACAAAAATTGTATTAATCAATATTTTATGTTCTTTCCCTCATAACAATAATTAGGAACAAAATTCTAATTTATATTTACAACTATGTATAGCATGAAGTATCTTTATTTTCAGAAAATATTACAAGAATGAAAAGTACATCTTACTATGTGAAACAATACTAAATATATATATATATATATAGTGAAAGAAATGATCTCATTAATGAAATTCTCACTTAGGGAAAATAATTTAAACTCTTTGGGTCATTTAAATTCTCACTTAGGGAAATGATTTGCTACATACCTCTGAGCACCTCTCGCAGGTCGTGCATTGATACCAGTTCTCTACATTTGGAACTCCTTATGTGAACCCAAACTATCTGGCCACCTAGTCTGGCCTATACTACTCAATAATGTAGTCTCATCATCTTGTCAAGTATGTCAAGGTCATGTTGAATGGTAAATGTGCCTGATCCTCAGCCCAGGCTGCCAACCCCTTGGACAGTCTCCATGTGATGTCATTCCTGATCATATCTATAACCTCTCTCTAGTATTCAGTGTCATCTACATCATTATATGTGAGAGGCTCTCCCCATCTATACATCACAGGCTAATCTTCTTTTCTTTCCCTCCTCCCCAATGGTCTCAGCATAGCAATGTGTTTCCAACCCCACACATGTAGCAAGGTTGTGAAACATATGCTCTACTCCTATGTCTCTACACCATGGTACACTATCTATTGGAGGTCTTGATATATCTTAGCTAGCATGAGCATCCCCCAGGTGGAAGGTACCCCAGCATCCATAATCATCACAATCACAAGAATAAGTGCCAGTGTCACACTCATCCCTCCCATGTCAGGGGAAATATACCCTGAAACTATCTTAAAAATATAAAAGTACACGTGGTGGAATATTGGCACCATCACTAAGTATCGATCCAAAGATAGTTATTTTTACTATAAGATAGGAACCACCCCCGACCTCACCCATGTTGTCAATTCTTACTATTGCATGGTATTGCCTGCAATGACCTTCATCACTCGAATAGGTAGGCAAAAAATCATGTAAATATCCTCCAAGGTCAGATTCATCTCCCCTATCGGGAGATGGAAGGTCAATGTCTCTGAGTGACATATCTCATAGAGCATTGTGACCATATCCATGTATGCTTTCCTATGGGTAATTTGTGCCAAGTAGCCCAAACCAATCACATTCAACTATGCCTAGTCTTCCAATGTGAACTGCTCTATCACCTATAGTACTGTAGCGTGCCTCTCTCAACTCATCAGTCGATCCATGGACCACTACAACAATCAAATTCAATTGCATCATTTTTAATCCCTACCAAATTTGACCATATCAATCCTATTTTTTCATCCCTCAACCCTATCCCCTCCTAAAAATTATTTTCTAACCCTCACCCTAGCGATCCCATAGGTTTCACCTATGATCCCACAAAACCTCCTCGTTCTCATAATCTCACCAATGAAGGATCACATAACCTCTTCCCATTTGTACAGTTGTGGGAATGTATTCCCATGGTGACTTTTTCCTACCCCTAAAATCCCTTGAGGGATCACATAATTTTTCCCCTCCCATAGCCAATTGGTTTGGGATCACGATCCTGCAAAAAGTTCATCACAGGATTGTCTTCCTGCCAAAAATTTCAAAAACCCTAAAAATTAGGAAATCCCACCAAAGATCCCTCATGACCCCCTATGCTAGAAATTTCTTATGGGATCGTAATCTTGCAAGTCTTGAGGGAAATCCCGCTAATCCTGAGCCTGGAGGATCATGATTTTGCAAAATAATAATTGAAATAAATACAATACTGAAAAGGATAAAGTATAGTTTCTCAACCCTACCTATTTATCAAATGTCTGATGTTGCAGAACACTCCTCACAATGTCTTCCCTGTGCCTCATTCACCCTCCTCTCGCCATTGCATAATGCAATATCTAACCTCAAAATCTCAAAGAAATAACTAAGCTTGAATATGCACAAATATCACTTTTTTGGCCCTCTTGACCCTTATAAATAGTATTATGTGCCTCTTCATTCATTCCCATAGCCCCCCATCATCCTCATTTTTCCCCTTTTCCCTCTCACCCTCATTTTCTTGCCCATCTAACCATCTTTTTGCTCATTATCAGTCTTTTCTTTCCAATTTTTCCAAACCCCTTCTTCCTTTCAAGACGTCATTTGAGCCCTTTTTTTTTTCCCTATCACCCTCTCGAGGGAGCACCATCCAGTCTAAAACTTATTTTCTAGTATTTTGGGGCAACTTCATTGCCTGGTAATTCGTCATATTGTCTATTATTTCAAACATGTCTTCAAAATAGTGTTATTTTAACACTATGTCGAAGAGGGACAAAATGTAGACACCTAAATTTGATTACATAATTAACTAATCCTATTTAATTCTCTCCTAGAACATTAATCAATTAAATATTTAATATTTAATTAATTTAGGTCATCCCCTAGTTAATTAATTTAATTAATTAACTATAGTCTAATTAATTATCTAAATAGAAACCCATAGTCTGATAATTAATTAAATCTCTTTCCTCTATTAATTTAAATAAATATATTTATCTATTTAAATTAATTAATAAATACTCTTTTCCTCCTACTTGGAATTAAATAATGCATTTTATCCAATTTGAGTACATGGCTCCTAACTTTAACCCCTAACCTAACCTATCCCAACTATCTAACCTTGATTTCTAACTCAACCCAACCCATTCATGCACACTAATCCTCCTTAATTAGCTAATGATACATGATTATCTAATCCAACCCTCCACTCATTCTCTCTCCTTCCATCGCATCCTCTTAATTCTCTCACTTTCCTCTTAATCCAATCATAATCATTCCCTAAACATTTGCACAATCATAATCCATGGATTAAGAAATCATAACCCAACCTAAGTCAACCCTCATGTCACACCCTCACATCCTCCAACTCTCTCACCTCATGTCAACCTTAAATTCTCTTACATCCTTCTTACACACTCCATCTCCTTCTTACACATTTGTCTCCTCTCACATCTCCCAAAATGGTCACATTCCCTCATTCTTCCAAACCTCTCTCCTTGTGGCACTTGTCACAATGAGAGGCATTTGAGAAAGAACAATCTATGTTCTCTCTCTCAAATGCATCTTCACCCTTCCTCAATTTTGCATCTTGACCATTTGAGCTTCTTGAGTTTGTGAAGGTTTTCATTCTCTTTCATTTGCTTTCATTTTTAGTGTCTAATCTTAGTTGTTTTAAATGAGTTGTTTATTGAATACTTAGTGTCTAGCTTTGTGTTCATAACCCTCATTTCATTGTATACACTTGCATTTATGTTTTTTTACATTCTTTTCTTATTACATTTCAAGGTTAATTCTTATACATGGGCTTGACCAAGGCAAGCCCCTTTCCACAATAATTTCCACTTTTCCTTGTGTGTAGGAACAAGTGACATAGTAACAAATTTGGATTTTCAAATTTTCAAAACCAATGAATAGTCCTTCACAAAATCTAATATTTTTTGTTCTTCTAGGAGTAGTTCAAATTGAATCCCAAGTTGATATTGTATTGAAGGTCTGAAATTTTCACAATTGGGAATTATAGGTCTTAGGGTTCCAGATCAAGAACAGTTTCAGATTCTGATAGGTTTTTCTAGATCTGAAGCTCACTTGTCCTTTCCTAGCCCTCAAGGTGAGTACATGATTCTCACTTTCCTTTATCACTTACTTTGGTACATTAGATATGATATCATACATTTCTTCTTATCATTTCCTTTATCATTACATAAGCGTTTATCATACTTTACATTTTATAAACATACTTTTTTGTCTGTATAAGGAATACCCAAAAATCATCCCCTTTTGTTCGATCTTGAATTAGCACCTCTTCATCCTTCTGGTTTGTGCTAATCATATTTGTCCTAAGGGTGGGTTTCGTATTCCAATGTATATAATTTGTTATTCTATCTTTGATCACCATTTTCTATATCACATTTTGGTAAACCTGGCGTACAACATTATCATCTTTTGATTTTGGTGTTAGATCTCCTTTGCAAAGCATTTACATATCTAGATCTAATTTGTGTGCATTTTGTTACATCTTTGCTACATTGTATGCATTTAGTTTCATATCTCATAATTACATGCTTAAATTTTCTTTATTTTCATATTTCTTTGAGTCCAACCTATACCATTATAATTAAAATTCATACTTATCACTTTGATTCAAATCTATATCATTCTAGTTAGAAGAATTCATAGACTTATGGGTTCTTTTAATCCCAAACCTCCCTTCTTTCCTAGGAATCTCGATGAGACCAACATCCATTCTAGTGATATCAAGCCTAACATAGAGAACAACTCTTTTCATTCTTCCCATGATGAACATGAAGCATTGAGAGTTCCTCCTTCTCAAGTCCAAAAACTTTCCCATGATTTGAAATTTTTGAATAATGGTTAATTCAAGAGAAACACAATCCTTAATCCCTTCCCATTATACAAGAAATAAGAAAACTTATTCATAATGATTAATAGGGTCTTGACCTCTTGCATACCATTTCTCATCCTGTTCATACCATTGCCAAACCTCTTAAGGATTTCACTGAAGATTTAGGTCTCATTCCACCTACTACAAGAGTTGAAACCTTTTTACCTATCTCTACTTCCATTCCTAAAGTCTCCACTTATGCTACACCTATCATCACAACTTCTATCCAAACTTTCAATCCTATACATGTAAGTCTTTCTAACCCTATTATTCCTTCTACTCCTTCAACTTTTCCATGTGTTCCATTTTCTTCATCTATACCCACTTACCATGGTGTGCCCTTTTCATATTCAAACATTTTGTATATTCCAAAAATGTTCCTACCATGTCACATGTATTTATTCCCACCATTTCTTCTACTAATTCCACCATTAATAGTTTAGTTGAAACTGTGTCTTCTTTGCAACAAAAAAGTACTTCTATGACTCAATCAAAGTTCAACATATCTATTTGTGACATTTCTATTCCTTTTCTATGGATATTATCCAAGATTTTATCCCACAAAGTATTTAGATTCCTCATCTTGAAACTTATAATGGTAAGGGTGATCCTATGACTCATGTCAAAAATTTCCAAACCTTGTGTAGTGATTTCTCTCATGATCATAGGCTCATGGAAAACTTGTTTACTAGAACCTTTCAAGAAAAATCCTTTCAATGGTATTGTTCTTTTCCTCCTTATTCCATTGATTCATTCTGAAATATTTCTAATGCTTTCATTTAACAATTTCAAAATAACATTGGTCCTAAAATTTCTTTGATTGATTTAATGCATTGTAAACAAGGAGTTAAAGAAAAAGTTAGTAATTTCATTGGTATATTTAAGCATTTTCATGCTCATATTTCTTATCTTGTGTCTGAAATTGATATAAAACACATCTTTATTGTATGCACCCAAAAATGGTCGCCTAGACTTTGGGCCCCATTTATTTGATTTATCAATCCTGAATCATTTTGATCATTAATCAATATTTTCAATATTATCAATCTCTTGATCAAATCTTAATTTCGATCATATATTGGATTTTTATCCTTGGGCTAACTATTTATCCTAAGTCTTTATTTGATTAAAAGGAATATTTCCTCCCCTTTTAATAAATAAAAAGCCCCCACTTTTCCTCTTATCCTAAGTTGCACAAATAAAGCATTATTCCTATTTTATAAAAAGGGAAAAAGCACTTTTTGTCTCACATGAGGCTCAAAAGTCAACACTTCACTCTCATTGGAGGATGTTTGTGCACATGGATTGCTCCTCTTTCAACCTCCACCGCTGATTAAGACCTTTTTGCCTCTTAATCTCCACGGTCCATTTCACCTCATTTCTTATAAAAGGAGAGCTCTCTCCTTCATTTGCATATCCATATTTTATGCTATTGTTATGCTGCAGGTTTTGGAGCTCTTTGAAGACATCCTTGCATCCAAGCTTTGAAGACATTGTTGTTGCATTTCATTTAGTTTGCTTTCATAGTTGCATAATCATGACATTCTTAGTATAGATTTTCTTTATGCAATAGATTAATCTCACATAGCTTAATTAGGAGGGATTGTAAGACTTGTACTTTCCTTCATAGTTTAGTTTGCACTTTCCTTTCATAGATTAGATTTCTTTTCAAGCATTGCATTGTTATCATTTAGCTTAGCTTGCACATTCATACTAGTTGCATTTGCATTTCATTTCCATTTAGATTCTTGGAGATATTGGCACTCTTGCCCTTGTCTTCACTTGAATCTCTCATTGTGTGGTTGACTAGCAAGGTCACTTTCTTGTAGCTCTAGCTGAGAGCAAAACTCATAGTCCCTTGCAACTCCATGCATAGAGAGCTATGAGCCGCTTTGTGAGGCCTCATTCTTGAGCAACCTTGCATGTAATGGTTCATAGAAGTGCATATTTTAGTGTGTACATTTCTGGCGCCCACCGTGGGGCAGAGTAGATAGCTTTGTCCTTTCATTTGATGCATTTTTCATCATTTTCGGATTAATTTTCAGAAAAATCTGCGTCTCTGGTTTTCTGTCTCAGATTATCGCGCGACACTTCTCAGAAATATCGCGCGATAGTTCGCTCGGGAAAAGTATCGCACGACTATATTGAAGTCTATCGCCTGGCATCGTGCGAAGTATCGCCCGACTGGGGAAGTATCGCCTGGCTATAGGAAGAAGTATCGCGCGATACTGGTGAAGTCTGAGGTATATCACCTGATCTAACAGTGAACTATTTTCTATCTTGCAAGTTTTGGGTTCTTAGCTATCTTTTTGAAATTTTCAGAAATTTCCAGCGTTTTCAAATCCGTGCCACTCTGGAAAACGGGTGCCCATTTTTTTTGAAATTTTGCAAATGGTATCAAAAGTTTAAGTGTGATATATCGTTGGAAAGGTCTTTCCGAGCCTAATCCAACCATGATGGTTTCATTTTTAGATTTTATCATTTGATTAGATATTTTTGCAGATTACCTAATTTTTCATGTACTAATCATTGGTAGATTTTGGATTTTGATTCTCCTAACTCTTGTTGGTCTAACAAGTTGTGGTTGTAGGTGCTCTCATTACTTGAAATTTGTCAAAAGAATGCATGTCAAAGAGGGCTACTAATGGTTTTTGTAGGGCTGCCCAAGCATAAAAACAAAAAAAAAAATTTCATTTCTTGCTTGTTGTTATTTTCCTTTCATTTGTGGCATTTACTAATTGTATTAGGAATCTTAATACCTTGTGAAAGGGATCTTGAGGTGGTAGGAGAAGTATGCTCTTCACCTTTAGGTGAATCAGAAAATCTTGACCCATCTTAAGGTTTTGGAAGCAAGGGGGTAATTGATCTCTTTGCTTGGTGTGTTTGGGAGAGATTCTTGAGATAGGGGAGTATGCTCTTCACCCTTGTGGTGAACCAAAAACCTTAAACCTCAAGAGTTAATCCACTTTTTGTTTAGTATAGGAATCCTTTAGCGGGCCTGCTCTTGAGCAATCAAGAGGAACGACTCAAGTGGGGACAACCTTGTCATCATTCTCCTTGGTGGCAAGTGATTCCAACTCACTATAATCTCAAGGCTATCAAGGACACCAAAAACTTTGATAGACATAACACTTGTCTTCGTTTGATGTGAGTAGCTCATGGGATTGCGACCATGAGGAAAACATTGAACAAGAATGCTTAAGGTACTCTTGAGGTCGTGAGGTCCTAGTCCTTTATGAGGAGCAAGAGGGGTGTTGTGAACGGAAATCCTTATTAAGAACCATAGATTAGAAACCACCTTTTTTAGCCACTTATCTTCTTAGTGCAAGGATTGATCCAAGTGGAATAACCCGGATCACCCCAAGATACTCACCATATGTGTCCCTTTGGTTGTGTTGTTTGACACTTCCATGACAAAGCCAATATCTCTTGTGGGCAACCACTTGGTGTGAGGCAAGGGGGCATCAAGTTGTGGGCTAAGTTGATGAGTAATGAGCCTTGTCTTGTAGGTAGATATTGCTTGAAGTGTCTTCGATTGTGTGATACCAGTGTAAACGTTCTTAACATTCAAACAAACGGTAGCATTCATAAGGTTTTCTATTTTGATATCACAAGTGCTTGTCTTGGCAAGGTTGCTTTTGCCCTTGTTTCAAGTGTTTAGAGACATGTTTGATCCTCTACTGTTTGCAAACCTGTCCAAATGCTGTTGAATTTGTGATTGAAATCAGACATTTTCGCCCTCACATTCGGAAACTTGAAATTAGACCTTAAAAACTCAAAATTTTGCACAAATTGGTCAAAATCAACATCAGTATCACATTATCCAAAGAGAAATATCGCATTAGAAGGTTGTTTTTGGTGAGAAAGTTTATCTCTAAAATTGTGAGCTACATTCTTGGGAAATTCTCGTACTCTTATTGTCCAAATAGTTTTCATTTAATCTCAATTTCAAATATCTTTTGGCCTAGCCCAACCTCCTGGTTCAAAAGTGCAAGGGTAGTCACCCTTTGATTTGAAGCACCTCTTTGACAGTGTTGGTAAAGCCCCTTCTTCTATCTTTTCATTTCTCTTTGGACAATAGAGAACTTTGATTATCCTAGTTTGGTGTTGACATTTTTTTGAGGTCATCCTATTACCAGTCTTCCTTGGTCAGTCCAGATCTTAGATCCTAGGTGTTGTCATGTTGCTCAACATCTCAATGAACGTTATGGTATCAATTGCACAAGATGGCTCTTAGTCTTCTTCTTTCTTCTCCATTTCCCATGTTCTTCTAAAGTCTTCTATTCCCATGGGAAATTCTTCTTCTTCTTCTTGATTCTTTTCCTCTTACTATCTAGTCTACTTTCTTCTATTCATCTATTCATTTCTTCCATGCTTGATTCCTCCTCTTCTATAACCATGAATCTTGACTATCTTGTTAAGGAACCTCTCTTAAGAATAGACGATCTTGAGCTCATTGACATATTCGAAAAGTGTTGTTCTTCCAAAATTCTCATGAGTGATGAATTTATAGCAAAAATAAAAGAAAAGATGATTAAATCAGATGCCTTTGCTAGAATCATAAACATGATCATATCACAATCTTCTTCTTCCAAACATTCTTCATCATCTAAATCTTCTCATTCTTCATCACCTTCCAAGTCTTATCATGACTCTTCTAGACATCATTCTCATTCTTCATCTTCTAAGTCTTATCATGATTCTTCTAAACACTATTCACATTCTTCAGCTTTCAAATCTTATCATGACTCTTCTAAACATTATTCGAATTCCTCATTATCCAAGTATTCTTCTTCGACTAGGTCTTCATTTTCCTCTTCTTCAAGATCTCATTCTTCTTCTACTTCTCCCAAGAGTCTTAGTTCTCTTCAGAAGACATACCATAAAGAGCAACATGATAGTCCTTGTGATGTCTCTTCCATAAAGAGTGACACACCTACCTTTGATGACTATGATGACTATGATGACTATGATGATGGACAATGTAGCAATACTTATGACAACTCTATTCCTAAGAGTCCTCCTCGTCGTGTGCTTAGGCTTACTAAAGGGTCATCCTATTGGATAGATTGTGATGGTGATCCATATGATTCTGATTTTGAGAGAAATTATGATATTTGTTGTGAACAATATGATACATCTACTTCTATTGAGGAAGAGAAAGCTTTCCGTGCTGATTATAAACGAAGATACTATGAGCATGTCTTGTCTAAAAACTCTCATGCTGAAAATAAAGATCTCACTCTCAAGAAAAATCATATTAATGTTGAACCTTTGTCTTGTGATGGTTCCCTTCCATCCGCCACTTCCTCCAATACCCACACACTTCCTAAAGCTTCTGAGTCATCCAAATCTTTCACAAATCCTTCATCCAACAAAGATCCTAATGCTTTCCATGCAGTTCCCTATAGTTATCCTCAAGGGCTACCTCTTAAAGATACTCAAGATAACCTTTATTTGGCTGCAAATACTTTCAATAATGTCGAACCTAAAGAGCCTAAGCCTTCATCCGCTATAATGCCTATTTTAGCTAGTCCTTCACCACCTCTCCCAAAGTCTTCCATACAATCCCAACATGCTTCCTTGTCCTTAGAAGTGGCTCCATGTGAAGAGGACTCTAAAAATGATAAAGAAAAGAATATAAATAAAGATCAAGATCAAGAACCCTCCATATCATCCAATTCTCTTCATGATGTATCTCCTCCATTGCATGGTTCTTTTGATCCTCTACGCTCTTTCGCATTCATTCCACCATCTCCTAAGCAAGATCAAGCTACTACTTACACCGTTGAGCTTATTGATAATCAAAATAACCTTACCACACTTGCACTTTCCAAAGATGATACTTCCATTAAGGTTATTAAAAATGGTGTCATTACTTATGATGTAAAACCTATTGAAAATCAAAATAAAGTTGATACACTTATGCTACCCAACGATACTTGTCAAGATCAAAGCCTTCAATCTTCTTGTTCTACCACTCCATGTTCACTTCCACTTTCTTCTCTTCCTAAGTCTTTGCAAGCTACGAATGATCCTATCAAAGAAGCTGCTCCTATTCAAGATGTGCATGATCCTGTTGAAAATCCTAATGTTCACTCTAAAGATGTTGATATCCTTGGTTGTGATATAGATGCTGATGAACTTATTGATTATCCTTTTGCATCTTCCACTTCCATCCTTGGACCTCCTCCACCAATACTAAGGGCTTCACGTCTTCCTTCCATTTTGGGTCCTTATGTCCCTTCACTTTCCCCTCCTAATTCTTCTAATTCGTCATCCATTTTGAGTCCTTACGTCCCTCCATCTCCTATCTTTCCTCAAGATCAACATAGATGCATACCCTTGAATCCCTTTCATCCACCCACCCATCTAAACCGGTCATATCCTCCTTCTTCTTCCACAAGTCCCAAGTCTTTTGGAAGTAAGTTGAATGTTCTAAACAAGAAAAAGAAGCAATACAAGAATCCATCAAAAAAAGAAGATCACCATGTCTCCTCTAGTCGACATGGATATATAAAGTCAAAAGAGATATCTAAGAAGAAAACTACAAGACAAGTATGGGTTCCAAAATCCATCATTGAAGATATTCTCTCTAAATTATCAAAAGGAAATGAAAAGCCTAAGGCTATATGGATTCCAAAGTCTCTCTTGAAAGAGTCTAATGTTGAACAAAAAGTGAAATTGACATTCAAGCTTCCAAAGGCTTCCACTTCATCTTTTTCCAAAAACATTCTTCCATTCCATGCGCCTGAACCACAACCTCTGCTAAACATTTTCCATATTCCTTCTCGTATTCCTCCATTCACATTTGAGAATTATAACAAGCACACCAATCCTCTCTTCGAGGAGTCACATAGCAATAATGAACCAGAATATGGTTCACATTTGGACTAGATATGGTTTACATTTCCTCCATTTTTCCCGTCACCCTTCAAGGTGTGTATTGATGTTGATCTTACCTTCTTTCCATCTACCTTTTCACATTCCTTCCATTCATTATCCTTCTACCTTCTATCATTTTTTCCTCATTTGTCTATTCCTTCTACATCTTCCTTTCCCCTTTAGCATCTTTGAGCATATCATTTTGAATCCTTGGCATATCATGGTTTATCCTTTCAAGGAGCATTATCTAAAAAGCTTGCTTTCTTCCAAAAAAAAGATACAATCAAAAAAATAGAAAAAATATTCAAAAAATAGAAAAATTCTAAAAGAAAAAAAGAAAGAGAAAAAAATGAAAAAATTGAAAATGTGCCATGGTGAAAACCTGGAAACAGGCACTCTGGTAGCAAAAGTAAAGAGAAATAAATTCATCCTATGGTGAAAACCACTCCCTTGTGGCACCTTGGATAAGTACCATGATGAAAACCTGGCAATCAGGCGTCATGCGTAGTTCTTCTACATATTTCATCCATTCCATCTTCTCTCTTTGATCTTGACAATGTTGATTTATACACAAACATTTGGCTATTTTGTGAGCTATCTTACGATGATCTTGCTTTCATTCCATTCATGTTTAGCCTTCATATTCATTTTCCTTCATTCATTCTAGCCTTTCGCTATCTTTTTCCCCTTTGGTCTTGATCTAATAAAAAATAAAGAGTAAAACACGATGCTATGAAGTCTCTTGACATGTCTACTCCTTTGGACTGCATCCTTTCCTTCTTTTTCATTACACTTTTGAGGCTTATCCTATGCTATCCTTTCATTTCTTGTCCAAATGCGCTTTACATGACAATTTTTCCCTAGCTTGGGTACTCTTGCGGAGTTTGTCTTTGAGGATTTCTTCCCTTCACTCTCCTTCACTCTCATGTCTTCTATCTTTTCCACCAGCTTGCTTATCCATCTTGTCCTTCACCTTACTAGACATTGGGACTGCACGATGTGATCTTGCTTAAAGAGTTTGATGCCCATTCTGTCTGGGGGCATCTTTTGTACATATTTTATGATCCTGAAAAAATACCAAAAAAATTGATATATGATGCTGAAAAAATCCTACAAAGCATAAAATGTCCTGAAAAAAAAGAGAGCATCCTAGTGAAATCTTAGCAATAGACGCTTTGATGTTTCACCAAAAAAATTATATATTCAAAAATCCTAAAAAGTATAAAAAGTCCTGAAAAAAAAATACAAAAAAATCAAAAATTCAAAAATTCAAAAAATAGAAAAAGTGCCTTGGTGAAAACCTAGCAATAGGCGCCTTGGTAGCAAAAATCCAAAAAAAATTAATTCCAAGTAGTGAACACCTGGAAACAGGCGCTACTTGAGGCCTTTTGCACCCCTATTTATTAGCATGCGTCCTCGACACTGACCCTTTCTCCATCATACCTTGACCTTATTTGGCTTAGTCTGGAATTGGTCTTTGTCTTTGTCTAGGGGGCATAACTGTTAGCGTTGGTCCTTTAGGTGTGTTTTTCTCTTGGGGCATTTCACAACAGGTGTTTTTCAACACCACCCCAAACAGTGTTTTTCAACACTACCCTTGCGTCGAGTGTTTCTTAACACTTATCAGATGTCTTACCCGACAGTCTAGTATGCTGCGATATTTCTCATTAGCAGATATGATACTCAGAGTTTGACTCTATGACCAACACACACGCACTTAAACAATCCACTCGCTAGCGATATGATGACTTTATCTTTCTTTGTGTGCTGTCTATGAGGATTTCTTTGATGAGTGGTCTCTCCCTGGGAAGTTTTCAATGATGCCTAGCTAGAAGACTGAGGGTATGAGAACATGTTTTCTTTCTTTATCTGCTTGTGGGTATATTTTGTTGGTCCTAATTGTCATAAGCATTTATGCTGGTCTTACTTGACACTATGGATTAACAAGGTATTATCCTTGACTGTTATGCGAGTGCATGCTTTTAGCTATCCTGACTTTTATGTGTCTTGATACAAGCATAATCTCGCTATAACAAATTTAGGTGATCTCACTGCATTAGTCATCTTGACCTATATGTCTTTGATGCCTAGGTGAGATTCCCACATCTCTATCTGATAAAGATCATATTCATATCCACATAGTTATGCTAGTGTGCATTGTATGATCTTATGACGCTACCAATAACGCTCGATGATGATAATTAGATGTCTATAAGCGTTGTGACCTTGCAAGTCAACCACTTTCATAGTAGTTTGCATTCTTAGGTTCATCACAGTTTAGTTTTTGCATCTTGCATATGGAGAGAGCTCTCCTTTTTATCATCTACGGACTAGTTGGTCAACTGTGCTCATCTTCTAATTCTTCTTGATCATATCTTTCATTTCTAGTCTTTCATATCACATCATTTTCTATCCATTTTCGGACTCGAAATCAAAATCCGAGTCGCATTTCAAATTTTTTTTTCCTTCTTCTGAGCAGTTGACTGACCTTTTGAGGCATAATTTGATTTTCGGTGGAATTTCTTCCTTTTCATGTCTCTCAATTTTCTAGTCTTTCATTCGCCCTATCTCTTTTCTTCTAGCTCATCGCTGGGGCATGTTTCATTGCCTAATGGTTATCCTGTTATCATTTACATTCGATTATGACTTCTTTCTGATTTGATCAAATCTTTATCAATTTGCTGTCTCTCCTCTACCTGATTTCGATTTCGATTCCGAGGGGGCAGTATTTATGGGATCCTCATCCCTAATTCTCTTGATTTTCCTGATTCAGACATCTTTTGTGAGCTTTTGCTCAAAATTTGAGATTCTTATCTCCCATTTTTAGACATTGATTATTGCCTAGCAGCGACGGTAATAGTTTTGTCTAAAGCTTGATTTGCACCTAGCAGCGACGGTGTTGGTTTAAGCTTTTGTTTATGTTTTGTTCGGATGTGATCTCGAATCGACCTCATATCTGAGTTGTTTTGTGATCCCAAATCGATCTCACATTTCAATTCTTCTTTGACTGCATGTGTTCCCAAATCGATCACACATTAGTCAAAGAGGGGCAAATGTATGCACCCAAAAATGGTCGCCTAGACTTTGGGCCCCATTTATTTGATTTATCAATCCTGAATCATTTTGATCATTAATCAATATTTTCAACATTATCAATCTCTTGATCAAATCTTAATTTCGATCATATATTGGATTTTTATCCTTGGGCTAACTATTTATCCTAAGTCTTTATTTGATTAAAAGGAATATTTCCTCCCCTTTTAATAAATAAAAAGCCCCCACTTTTCCTCTTATCCTAAGTTGCACAAATAAAGCATTATTCCTATTTTATAAAAAGGGAAAAAGCACTTTTTGTCTCACATGAGGCTCAAAAGTCAACACTTCACTCTCATTGGAGGATGTTTGTGCACATGGATTGCTCCTCTTTCAACCTCCACCGCTGATTAAGACCTTTTTGCCTCTTAATCTCCACGGTCCATTTCACCTCATTTCTTATAAAAGGAGAGCTCTCTCCTTCATTTGCATATCCATATTTTATGCTATTGTTATGCTGCAGGTTTTGGAGCTCTTTGAAGACATCCTTGCATCCAAGCTTTGAAGACATTGTTGTTGCATTTCATTTAGTTTGCTTTCATAGTTGCATAATCATGACATTCTTAGTATAGATTTTCTTTATGCAATAGATTAATCTCACATAGCTTAATTAGGAGGGATTGTAAGACTTGTACTTTCCTTCATAGTTTAGTTTGCACTTTCCTTTCATAGATTAGATTTCTTTTCAAGCATTGCATTGTTATCATTTAGCTTAGCTTGCACATTCATACTAGTTGCATTTGCATTTCATTTCCATTTAGATTCTTGGAGATATTGGCACTCTTGCCCTTGTCTTCACTTGAATCTCTCATTGTGTGGTTGACTAGCAAGGTCACTTTCTTGTAGCTCTAGCTGAGAGCAAAACTCATAGTCCCTTGCAACTCCATGCATAGAGAGCTATGAGCCGCTTTGTGAGGCCTCATTCTTGAGCAACCTTGCATGTAATGGTTCATAGAAGTGCATATTTTAGTGTGTACATTTATTGCTAATTTACAAAAATACATTAGAGATGAGATACTTATTTCTCTTCCTTTTCCCAATTGTGTGCAGTGTTTCATCATTATCCATTTCAAGTGAGTCAATTTGAGAGAACCACTCTAATGGCTCCTATTCCTATTGATTAGAGTGATGCCAAATATAATAACAATAAATTTCATAAATTGAACAACTGCATCAAAATAGAAAATTCATCCAAAATTGTTGATAAAATAAGTGGCAGCAATATCCAAAGGTGTGGCTCCTTTATCGTCTAAGTTTAGACCTACTCATACTTATACTCATCTTTCTAAATCTTTGCATAATCCTATGATGAATTTAATGAATGATAATGTGTTAAAATGTCCTCCTCTCAAACCAATTTACCCTTCCAAACCTAAGTCTAGATAATTTGATCCCAAAGCTTTATGTCAATACTATCATTAGCTTGGTCATTATACTAAAAAGTGCTTTCAATTGAAAAATGTTGTTCAAGACCTTATTTATTCCAATGCTATATCCATAGATTCCAACATTAACAATGGAAAAAAACAATTGTGCCTCCTAATCAAAAATTTTAAATCTACAACAATCATTTTCCTTCTCATTTAACCAATACTATTGATCAACCTTCTTCTTCCCAATGGGACTATGATCAAAAAGTTACTAAAGCCAATCATGTTGTTAACAAAGTTAAGCATGCTAAAACTAAACCTCAATCTCTACCTTAGTCTTGCATTACCTTTGATCATGTTGAGACAATTAAAGCACCGAATGGTCTTATCTACATTTTCACCAGGGTTAATGGCATTCTTTTCTGTGGTACCCTTGTTGATCCCACTTACATGGTGAATGTGATAATTGAAGAGAACATTTTTAGTAAAAAATTGAAAAAATATTTTTATGATAAATATGATGTCTTGATTCAAACTTTTGATAGTTTTTTTTATCCTTCACATGGTTCCATTTCATTTCTTGTGGAAGATGGTGGTAAGACTTTAGATGCTAATTTCACTATCATTCCTACTTCTAATCAATTTCAAGTAAAACTTGGTCCTCTTTGGCTTACCTCCATGAAATTTGTGGCTTATCCTATTCAAAAAAAAATTAAATTTCCTCATAATGGAGAGATTACAACTATTAACCATAGTCTTTATCAACCTTATGTTCCTTGAGACTTAGTTTACCTTAATTTCATTTTTCCTTGTATGCCTCAACCCACTAATTGCCATCCTAACTATCTCTTTCGATCATACCAAGCCTACAAGATTAAAAATATTTGTGAGCTTAGCAAACCTAAGGATGATCATAGTTGTGGACTTCTTCCTACACCACATATACTTCCTTGATATGCCTCTATTCCACCTCCTATTCTTATACACATCCTCTTCTTGTTATCTCTCAACCTATTGTCATTCCTAAAGTTCTTCCTCCTAAAGAAGAAAAGGACATGATGTTGATTGATCATATCCCAAACCAAATTTATCGAAAGAGAAAACATAATCATCATGATCATGATCATAATCTCATACATTTCTTCTCAAAATACTGCTTCACTTCATACACCTCCTCATACTCCACTTCCCTATGACCAACCCATGCTTGATCCTACGGAGGAAGTTAATTTAAAAAAATTAAAAATTATCAAACATGACAATACTATTTGTATCTTAGATTATATTACAATTAATCTTGATGATGAAGATACTCTTGATGATGATGTACATGATATTCATGCTAGTGATTTTGATGACATGTATGAGACTATATAGATTGATCATTATTTACCATCGAATATGCTTTCACAATAGTTATCTATTACTCCTAGTAACAAATACAATGACCTATCTTTATAACATAGTCCTTGTTTGGAACTAGCTATTGTTCCATCTATCGTTCTTGGTGTTTCTCCTCTTGCAAGTTTCCCACCTTGCTTAAACACTATCGACCAAGATAGGGGCACAGACGATACGCTTGACTAGCTCCTCTTGTGTGGTGGATTTTGTGTTTTTTCTTGTTGTAATGTGCTTCTCCCATCATGTGTTACATGTTACATGTTTTTTTTAGATCTCTTTAAATGACCCATGTTTTTCTATTGGTGAAAGGTGATAAAGGAATCACAATGTCATAAACATTCTTCTATTTGTATCTCTCTTCTTCTATATGTTGTTACATGTTATGTTGTACTTGTTCCATTGTTAGTAAATGTCCCTTTGTCTTGTCTGATTGGGATGATGCAAAATGGTAAACACCTATCATTTTTGGTCTCCATGATGTTGGCCCAAAAAGACTCTTCTTCGTAACTCTTACATACCTTTCTTCTATTGTGTTCTAGTTCTAATTCCTTTGTGGGATGATGAAATTTCATTTTGACATAAAATTTCATATAATCATATGATCATACTGACCCTATAGTAGGAAGATCAATTTTTGTTCTCTCTTTTTTCTTGTGCTCATTTCCCTTGATTTGTCCTTTCTTGTGGGAATTTCATGGTGGAAACATTTCTTGTAGATGCATGTACACTTAGTTAAATCCATTACTCTTGTTAAGGTGTTTGTAATCACTTTAACTATAATCAATAGAAATCCACACCACACAACTGAGAGAGGGGGTGAATCAGTTGTGTTTAATAATTTTAAACTTTAAACTTCTAAACCAGATCATCAATTAAGAATATAAAAGTACTAAATAAGATCAAAAAGATAAACAACAATATCCTAAAACATAGAAATTTTTCTTGAGGAAAACCCTATTAAGGGAAAAACCTTGGTGGGGATGGAATGCACAAGATAGTGCACTAGTATAAAAATGTCCCTATTAGGAGACCTAGCTCTGTTAGAAGCTATTACAATACATCCAGTACAACATTCCCTTTTAAAAGATAGAACCCCTCTTAAAAGGTCTTTCAACCCTATTAGGATTTGATGAGAACAATAAAGCACACTACTCCAAGGAGAATTTTAAACCCATCTTCAGGACTCACTATCCAAATACAATGAAGTGAACTTACTATTCAAATGACTGAACTGACTAATAGCAACTTACTTTCCTTTATAGTTATATTGAAGTGCACAAGGAATGATCATAGATTCTACTCATACCTCTTCTCTTTATCTCTTCTCTAATTATAATTCTTTCTTGCACAATCATGCATACCTCCCATACACTTTCCTTACATTACATTAGATAAATTACTCTCCTTTATACAAATTGCAAATATCAATTAGGTCGGTTTGTTAGGGCTTCCCCAATGCACAAAAAATTACATTAGCTAATTATAAGGCACACACAATACCTAATACAAATATAAAGCAATTAAAAATATTAATTTATGTGCCAAGATCCAGAATTAATGCTTCTCAATCCATAGAACATGTTACACCACCTAGTCAACTCCCAAAATCAATTATCCAAGTTTCATAGGCTAGCGGTGACATCAACATGACCCAATCAAGCCACAAATCTCAAATGTACTCTATCATATGTCTTCTTCCATGCCTAAATCTTGTATAACATGATTCCATCTCACAACCAACTTATGCTCAAAACTCAACAACTAACTCTGTCAAATTCCATATCTTTGTCATGTAATTAGTCTTCACCAAAACAATTGTAACTCACTCAAATTATCATATTAATCCATACGACCTTAGAAATAAGGTATATATACATTTATCATGATAAAAAAAATCTCACATGCTCTTAAATGTTGTACAATGTCATTACATTTATATCCAACTACCTGTAGAAACCAGAAATATAGTTTGTTTGATACAACCAACTCAAAACTAAAGTATATGTCATATGTTGAGATCAATGAAAAATCTGAATAGAAATAAAAGAAATAATTCCAACCAATGGGTATGTGCAAGATCATGAGGGGCCAAACTATGCCCTTAAGTGGCAATGAAAAATCAGCAAATTAGGGTTACTCAACTTGACGTGAAAATTTCAACTAGCTATCAACCTAATATCAAAAAGTTGTAAGAATAGAATCTATAGAAAATTGAATGTAGTTTCTAAACTACTAGGCCTTTTTTGAACAAAAATTAGTATGATTGGTGAAAAGTATAGATTTCAATGCAGTAGTACAAAAATTTCTAGAAAAAAATAAGTAGGTGTATGTTTGACCACCTTAATCATAATCAAATGATAATATTTTATTATAACATTTTATATATAAGTAGTAGACTCATGCCCGAATGTGATGCATATTTTTTTGTAATTTTATTCCAAAAAATTAATTAATTATGAATTTTCTAATACAACATTTTCAGAATTAAAAAACTCTCATGTCTGAGCACCTTAACTCATTCAAAACTTTACAAAATTCAAAAAAAAAAAAAATCCTTATAGTAGGTGAAGCATAGAATGTGACGCATTTTTTGGATTTCAAAAATGTTATACCGTCTGAAAGTTATAGTCATTTTTCAATCAGTATATAAATCAACACTTTCGAGGTAACTCAATTAGAAAATAGCTAATAATTACTTACCGAATTCAAAATTTGACAGCAACTATATCGATAGAAAGCTGATAATCTCCTTATGATACCCTTTTCGTTTCATCAAATTTGGGTGAAAAGAAATTTATCAACTACATGTTCGAAGTCTGGAACTCAAAGAAACAAGGGAAAAACACATTTTTGAGACATTTCAATAGTTGACCATGTAGGTTTGGTGCACAAAGAAATACTGAGTCTAATCGGGTACCCGATATTTTTGGGTACCTGAAAATGCCGAAAGAATTTTGATTTTTAACTTTTCCCTCCCCTTTCTCTGTCTTAATTTCTCCAACCCCTTTCTCCCTCCCATTTCTCCACCCTTCTTTTGATATATTATATATCAAAAAATATATATTACATTATATATTATATATATTAAATATTATATAATATCATTTATATATTAAATATTATATAATATACATTTTAAATTAAATATTATCTAACATATATTAATATTAAATGTTACATTATATATCATATATTATATATTATTTTATATGTATAATATATTAATATGTATTTTACAACTATGTACGAAAGGTTAGAAGATTGCAAAAAAATCATGGATGGCCATTGAAAGAAGCAAAGGAAATCAATCAGCCATTTAAAAAATTCATGGGCGGCCATTGAAATAAGCTATTTTGCTAGAGGGAAGAGTAGAAAATTTTTGCTAATTTACAATGGCCCAAACCATAGGGAGTAGCTCTACTTCAAGATGTATTTCAAGTTACCCATATATACAATTTGGTGAAGAAGGGTGTGCATTTTCTGATTCCTACTACTCCAATTGTTACCAATTTGTGCCTCCTAAATACTGTGAACATTTTCATACATGTCTTTTATACAAACTTCATGGGGTAAATGAAGAAAACCAAATACTTAGCGCATTCAAATGTGTCAAAAGGGGTCATGGGGACTTCCTATGGGCCCTAGTACGCCTTATCACACGTACTAGGACCCCTAGGAAGTCTCCAAGACCCCTCTTGACACATTGGAACCCTCAAGTGTGTCCTAAGGGGTTGTAGGACCGCTTCAAACATGCTTGTGTGTTCAAATGTGTCAAAAGAGGTCATGGGGACTTCCTAGGGGTCCTAGTACACCTTATCATGCCTTAGGACCCCTAGGAAGTCCCCATAACCCCTTTTAACACATTGGAACCCTCAAGTGTGTCCTAAGGGGTCGTACAAGCCCTTCAGAAACACTTGAGCATTTAAATATGTCAAAAAGAGTCATGGGGACTTCCTAGTAGTCCTAGTATGCCTTATCACTCATGAGGACCCCTAGGAAGTCGCCATGACCCCTTTCAACATATTAGAACCCTCAAGTGTGTCTTAAGGGGCCGTAGGACCCCTTCAGACACACTTGAGGGTTCCAATGTGTCGAAAGGGGTCATGGGGACTTCCTAGGGGTCCTAGTATGCCTTATCACGCATTAGGACCCCTAGGAAGTCACCAAGACCCATTTTGACACATTTGAACCCTCAAGTGTGTCTGAAGGGGTCGTAGGAACCCTTTGGACACACTTGAGGTTTCAAATGTGTCAAAAGGGGTCATGGGGAATTCCTAGGGGTCCTAGTATGCCTTATCACACATTAGGACCCCTAGGAAGTCCCCATGACCCCTATTGACACATTGGAATGCTCAAGTGTGTCCTTAGGGGTCCTACAACCCCTTTGGACACACTTGAGCATTCAAATGTGTCAAAAGGGGTTAGGGGAACTTCCTAGGGGTCCTAGTATGCCTTATCACACATTAGGACCCATAGGAAGTCCCCATGACCCCTATTGACACATTGGAATGCTCAAGTGTGTCCTAAGGGGTCCTATGACCCCTTCGGACACACTTGAGCATTCAAATGTTTCAAAAGGGGTCATGAGGACTTCCAAGGGGTCCTAGTACATCTTATCATGCATTACGACCCCTAAGAAGTCTCCATGACCCCTATTGACACATTGGAATGCTCAAGTGTATTCTAAGGGGTCCTACGACACCTTCAAACACACTTGAGTATTCAAATGTGTCAAAAGGGGTCATGGGGACTTCCTAGGGGTCCTAGTACACCTTATCATGTGTTAGGACCCTAGGAAGTCCCCATAAACCCTATTGACACATTAGAATGCTCAAGTGTTTCCTAAGGGGTCCTACGACACCTTCAGACACACTTCAGCATTCAAATGTGTCAAAAAGGGTCATGGGGATCTCCTAGGGGTCCTAATATGCCTTATCACATGTTAGGACCCCTGGGAAGCCCTCATGATCCCTATTAACGCATTGGAATGCTCAAGTGTGTCCTAAGGAGTCCTACAACCCTTTCAGACACACTTGAGCATTCAAATGTTTCAAAAGGGGTCATGGGGACTTCCTAGGGGTCCTAGTACACCTTATCATGTGTTAGGACCCCTAGGAAGTCCCCATGACCCTTAGTAACACATTGGAATGCTCAAGTGTGTCTTAAGGGGTCCTACAACCACTTCAGACACACTTAAGCATTCAAATTTTTCAAAAGGGGTCATGGGGACTTTTGAGGGGTCGTAGTATGTCTTATCATGTGTTAGGACCTCTAAGAAGTCCCCATGACCCCTATTGACAAATTGGAATGCTCAAGTGTGTCCTAAGAGGTCCTATGATCCCTTCAAACACACTTGAGCATTCAAATATTTCAAAAGGGGTCATGGGGACTTCCTAGAGGTCCTAGTACATGTCTTATCACGTGTTAGGACCCCTAGGAAGTCCCCATGACCCCTATTAACACATTGGAACCCTCAAGTGTGTCCTAAGGGGTCATAGGAACCCTTCAAGCACACTTGATGGTTCAAATGTGTCAAAAGGGATCATGGGGACTTCATAGCAGTCCTAGTATGCCTTATCACACATTACAACCCCTAGGAAGTCCCCATGACCCCTTTTGACACATTAGAACCTTCAAGTGTGTCCTAAGGGGTCATAGGACCCCTTCAGACAAACTTGATGGTTCAAATGTGTCAAAAAGGGTCATGGGGACTTCCTAGGGGTCTTAATATGCTTTATTATGCGTTAGGACCCTAGGAAGTCCCTGTGACCCCTTTTGACACATTTGAACCCGCAAGTGTGCCTGAAGGGGTCATACGACCCCTTCGAACACACTTTAGGGTTCAAATGTGTCAAAAGGGGTCATGGGGAATTCATATGGGTCCTAGTACACCTTATTATGCATTAGGACCCCTAAGAAGTCCCCATGACCCATATTGACACATCGGAATGCTCAAGTGTTTCCTAAGGGGTCCTACAACCCCTTCAAACAAACTTGAGCATTCAAATGTGTTAAAAGGTGACATGGGGACTTCCTAAAGGTCCTAGTATGCCTTATCATGTGTTAGGACCCCTAAGAAGTCCCCATGACCCCTATTGACACATTGGAACCTTCAAGTGTGTCCTAAGGGGCCATAAGACCCCTTCAAACACACTTGACCATTAAAATATGCCAAAAGGGGTCATGGCGACTTCCTACAGGTCCTAGTATGCCTTATCACATGTTACGACCCCTAGGAAGTCCCCATGACCACTTTCAACACATTGGAACCCTCAAGTGTGTCCTAAGGGGTCCTATGACCCCCTCAAACACACTTGAGGGTTCAACTATGTCAAAAGGGTTCATGGAGACTTTCTAAGGGTCCTATTATTCCTTATCACACATTAGGACCCCTAGGAAGTCCCCATGACCTCTATGGAGACATTGGAATGCTCAAGTGTGTCCTAAGGGGTTGTATGACCCCTTCGAACACACTTGAGCATCCCAATGTGTAAAATAGGGTCATGGGGACTTTTTAGGGGTCATAGTATGCCTTATCACACATTAGGACCCATAGGAAATCCTCATGACCCCTATTGACACATTGGAATGCTCAAGTATGTCCTAAGGGGTTCTACGACCCCTTCAGACACACTTCAGAGTTCAAATGTGTCAAAAGGGGTCATGGGGACTTCCTAGGGGTCCTAGTACACCTTATCATGCATTAGGACCCCTAGGAAGTCCCCATGACTCCTTGTGACATATTAGAACCCTCAATTGTGTCCAAAGGAGTTGTAGGACCTTTTTAGACACTCTTGAGGGTTCAAAAGTGTCAAAAGGGGTCATGGGGACTTTCTAGGGGTCCTAGTATGTCTTATCACATGTTAGGACCCCTAGGAAGTCCCCATGACCCCTTTTGACACATTGGTATGCTCATGTATGTCCTAAGGGGTCCTACAACCCCTTCAGACATGCTTGAGCATTCAAATGTGTCAAAAGGTGTCATGGGGACTTTCTAGGGGTCCTAATACACCTTATTACATGTTAGGACCACTAGAAAGTCCACATGAACCCTTTTGACACATTAGAACCCTCAAGTGTGTCCTAAGGGGTTGTAGATAACTGATTCACCCCCCCCCCCCCCCCCCTCAGTTATCTCTTGGGACTACTCCTAACACCTAGTATGCATGATAAGGCCTACTAGGACCCATATGAAGTCCCCATGACCCCTTTTGACACATTTGAACCCTCAATTGTGTCCTGGGGGGTTGTAAGACCCCTTCAGACACACTTGAGGGTTTAAATGTGTCAAAAGGGGTCATGGGGACTTCATATGGGTCCTAGTAGGCCTTATCACATGTACTAGGTGTTAGGAGTAGTCCCAAGAGATAACTGAGGGGGGGGGGGGGGGTGAATCAGTTATCTACAAGATTCAATTCTTTATCCAATTAAGTATACTTAAACATAAAGCATAAACACAATGAAAGAACACTTGAACACAACACCAATATTTTGGTTACGGGGAAATCCAAATAGGTAAAAAACTCCGGTGGGACTTGATACCCACTAATATACTATACTAGTGTATAATGATCCTTCTTAGAAGATCCTTTACCCTGTTAGGAGTAGCTTTACAATATATTAAGTACAGTAGACCTAGTCAAGGGTCAGACCCTGATAGGAGTCTTTTACAATTGTCCTTGTTAGGGGAGAGGACACACTATCCGAGAGCTCACTGCTCAAATGGGCGAAGGCTACATCCTTCTGAATAACAGATACACACTATATCTGGATCTTCATGAACTACAGTTTGACCTATTGTCTTGATCAATTCCAATGAATAGCATAAGTACTTTACTTGGTCACATAGACCTTCTTCTGATGGCTCAACACTTCGTACACTCTGCTCTGCTCTACTTTAGTCAACCATGAACCACACTTTAGCAATCACAAATGACTACCTATAAATATTTTTCCTCTAAATGATATAATCAAGTTAGCCTATTAGAACCACCTTGAAATGATATTATAAAAACCATAATAAACTCCAACAAACATTCTGTCGGCTCTACTATGCATGCAACTCATTCTGGGACCTATCTAATAAAATAAATGTAGATGCATGCTACACACTGTCGACTCTACCAAAACAACTGGAACTTTCTCTATAAGCTAAATTAACTCATGTGCTCTTAACCAAACATCAATAACACTTCTCCAAGCTTAACTCCAATGGAGCATACCCTCAAGATAGGCACAACTCAAGAACCAATAAAATATTTGTTGGCTGTTCTGAACAAACATAGGAAACTGCTACTGGGGAATAGCAATTGCATAACTTTACTTGTGTTCATCATCAGACTATGTGTCCATAACTAAAACATCACTAAAATGTCTTCAACATATATCCAAGTGTGCATGGCTCCATGATATCTATACGGACAACCATACACATAACACTTTCTATTACTTTTTCAAGAACACTACTGACACCAGCTTCTATATAATTGTATGTACTAATAGTTAACCTCTGTGCCCATGATATCATGTTGATATCATGTCCATGATACATAAACTAAAGGCTTACTTCATAAGACTTCCATGCATGCTACTTTTCATATGTTTTCATCAATGACAAACATACAGTCAGTACTAGCCTACTGGAAAATCTCTAACAATCTCCCCCTTTGGCATTAATGGACACATGTGGAATGAAAAACCACCACCAACCCAAATGAACATTCCTTTTATAACATTCTCCATTTCCTCTTCTATACTACTGTCATAACTAAATTCTGCTCCCCCTTAGTATATTACTCCTCTTTTTACTTCTCTTTCTCATGACTCTATATATACCCCCCCTTTAACATCAATGGAAAAGGGCGCCATTCATTTTAAGCACCGATATTACTCTTGAGGTAGAGTAGTCAACCTTCCACCAATCCCAGAGGACTGATGCCTTTCCTTCTTTCTTCTAAGTAGAAACAAGGAAGGGAATGACTCCCAAATTCTCCCTAAGATACTCAAAAGTATCCTTAGGGAAGGGATTTGTGAATATATCCACCAACTGATCTTCAGTGCTCACATAGTCCAACTTGACTTCTTTCTCTACCACTTTCTCTCTTAGGAAGTGATATTTGATCTCAATGTGCTTTGTCTTTTCATGCATCATAGGGTTCTTTGACATATTGATAGTGCTAGTATTATCATAGTGAATAACAATAGGATAAGCAATCTGAGTTCCAAAATCATTTATCATTTGCTTGATCCAAACAATTGTAGAACAATTCAAGGCTACTACAACATACTCTACTTCTATTTTTGATTGAGAAATACAATTTTGTTTCTTGCTTGTCCAAGTGATAAGTCTATCACCAAGAAACACTACTCCACCAGAAGTACTCTTTCTTTCATCAACACATCCTGCCCAATCTTCATCAATGTACACATGAAGCTCAACATTTTTTGAATTAGGATACCATAGAGCATAATCTATAGTGCTCTACAAGTATCTAAATGTTCTCTTTCCTACCATGAGGTGACTTTGTTTAGGCTCTGTTGTAAATCTTCCAACTATGCTAGCTGCATTGGAAATATCATGTCTACTCTGAGTAAGATATATGAGTTTACCAATCATAGACTTATACAATGTTATATCTACTACTGGTGAGTCATCTTCTTTTGTAAGCTTGCATCTAGTGATCATAGGAGTTCCTATTGGCTTGCAATCATCCATCTTGAATTTCTTCAGTATCTCTTTCACATACTTTGATTGATTAATGAAAATTATTTTTTCTATCTATTGTACATTTAGTTTGAAAAAGTATTTGATAGGACCAATCATACTCATCTCAAACTCATTCTGCATTTCTTTGGAAAATTCAGCACTGACTTTGTCATTACCTCCAAAGATAATGTCATCAACAAATATAACTACAAGTAGTAAACCTTCAGATGTCTCTCTAATGAATAGATTATAATCTTTTGCTCCTTTCTTGAATCCAAGCTTTGTTAAGTATCCATCTAGTCTCTCATACCATGCTCTAGGGGCTTGCTTAAGTCCATCGAGGGCCTTCTTTAATCTGCATACCATATTAGGTCTGTCTGATAAGGTGAATCCTTACAGCTTCTCAATGTATACTTCTTCTTTCAAGTCTCCATTCAAGAATGTTGACTTGACATCCATTTGATAAACTTTGAAGTTTTTGACTGTAGCATAAGCTGAAAACAACTTAATAGCTTCTAATCTACTGACAGGTGCAAATGTGTCTTAATAATCAATTCCTTCTCTTTGTGCATATCCTTTACATACTAATCTTTCCTTGTTTCTTACTACTGTGCCATCTTCATTCATCTTGTTTTTGAATATCCACTTTGTTCCAATCAAATTTTTATCACTAGGTCTTGGGACCAGTTCCCAAGTGTTATTCTTAACAATCTGATCAAGTTCTTCTTTCATAGCACCATGTCAATTTGAATTATTACATGCATCTTCAACACTTAAAGGTTCAATCTGAGATAGTAAACATACCACTTCATTGCTAGCTGAGTTCTTTTCTTGTGATCTTGTTAAGACTTTTCCACTCTGATCTCCAATGATGTCTACCTTGGAATGATTTCTTGATGTAAACTTTGGAACTTTAGGTGATGCTAACTCATCATCCTTATGAGTATTTTCTTCACTTGTCTTAGGGTCATTGAATAACACATCAATACTATCAAATATTTCTTCAATAATTATCTCACTAGTAGAGGGTCTGGGTTATTCTTCAATCATGGGTGAGTAATCATGATATCTTTCTTGAATCATAAACTTTTCATCAATCTTTACATGAGCACTTTCAATGATCTTTTTCAATCTTAAATTGAAACATCTATAAGCTTTACTTTTAGTAGAGTAACCAAAAAAAATACATTCATCACTTCTTGCATCAAACTTGCCTATTGCTTCATCCCTCTTGATGTAGTACTTGCTTCCAAAGATTCTGAAGTATTTTACTATGTGAACATTACCAAACCATAGCTCATATGGTGTTTTGTCAGCACCTAGCCTTAATTGAATTCTATTGATGGTATAAATGGTTGTATTGACCGCATCTCTCCAATAGGTGTGTGCAACTTTTCCTTCTATCATAATGGTGTGAGTTGTATCAAGGATGATCATATTCCTTCTCTCTACAATTCCATTCTATTGAGGGGTTCTAGGTGTACTTGATTATCTCTTTATTCCATGTTCTTTGTAGTACTCATAAAATCTGTCAGATGTGAATTCTCCTCCTGTATCTGATCTCAAACATTTTATATTTAATACAGATTCATTCTCAACCTTAGTTTTGAATATTTTGAATTTCTCAAAAGCTTCTAACTTGTCTTTTAAGAATGCAACCCACATCATCCTAGTATAATCATCAACAAATAAAATTAAATACCTTTCACCATAGTATGATCTTGTTTGAGTTGGACCACATAGGTCTGTATGAATCAGATCCAACTTGTTCTCTACTGAATTTTGCTTGCTCCTGAATGAATTTCTCACATGCTTTCTCATCACACATTCCCTGCATATAGTATCAACTAGCTTTGCTATGCTAGGTAGATCTCTTACTACCTTTACATTGCTTATCTTCACTATGTTATCAAAATTGATATGACATAGTCTTTTATGCCACAACCAACTATCATCAACTTTAGCAACAAAACAACTTGCTTCTGAATTGAGTTGAAAAACATTACCTCTTTTCTTTGTGCCTGATGCAATCATAACACCATATTTGTTGTTAATGATGAATTTTTCATCTTTTAACTCCAACTGATAGCCTTGTCCAAGTAACTATCCAACACTAAGAAGGTTATGTTTCAAACCATCAACATAAAGAAAATCCTTAGTACTGTTCTTTCCATCCAAAACTATAGGTTTAGGAGTGTTGTCTCCAAATCTAACCATACCACCATTGTAATTGTCCAAATGAACAAACCTGCCTTTATCACCTATCATGTGATGTGAACAACCACTGTCTATAATCTAGTCTGTCCTTATGTCAGCTTGTGAAATCAATGCTAGTTCTTGATTTTCCTTCTTGTCTACATGAATTGTCTTGTTATTCATTTTGTCTATAATAGCAATGAATCGAATTTATTCTTCACTAGATTCTTCATCTGAAACTCCATCTCCAGCATAATAGCATTCCTTAGAATACTTAGGCTTGTAATCCTTTTTGAAATTTCTAGCTCTAGTGGGACACTTCGATGCAAAGTGACCAATCTTATTACATGAAAAGAATTTAAATGGTAATTGACCTTCATATTTTCCTTTTTCTTTCTTTTCTTTTTTGGCAATCATAGCAATAAAATCATCTAGAGTTTTATCTTCATCATCATCGTCAAAATTACCAGAAGTGTTTGCAGATTTCTTACCATGAACTGTTACTTTGAAATTTGTTTCACTCTTTGGTTCTGTCTTCAATCTTGAAATCTCAAAGGTTGAGATCTTGCTGATCAAGGTCTCTCTCTTGAAATTTGATGTAAGCTGCATGGTCTCATCAAGGACGTTGATCTTGCTTTCATATTCGGGAGTAAGAGTAGTCATCAACTTATCCATAATGTCCTCCTCTGAAATCTCTCCACCATTGTTCCTGATTCCAGCAACTACTTCATTAATCCTTTGATTGTAAGCTTTGATTTTTTCTTCAGGCATCATCTTGAATGCATTGTATCTTTTCTTCCATTTCTTTCTACATGCATCCTTTGCTTGTTTGTCTCCTTCAAATGTGTCCTCTAGGTGCTTCTATATTTTGTGGGTTGTATCTACCTTTTTTACTTCTGAAAATTCACCATCAGATAGGGCGCTGATAAGGGATTCTTTCGCAATTGCATTATGATGAAATAATTCCTTTTGTATATCAGTAGCATCATCTTTTTCAAGGTCTTCTAAGATAGGAATCTTGGTTGCTTTGATGGTTACATTAAAAATGTCAAAAGCAATGCACTGTAAATGAGTTACCATCTTGTTCTTCCAATCAAGATAATTCTCTCCATCAAACTTGGGACTTTCTTTCCTAAATTACGCCATCAGATCAACCTCAAGATGTTAAATTTTCTCTCCGAGGCTCTTGGCTCTGATACCAATTGTTAGGAATAGTCCCCAGAGATAATTGAGAGGGGGCGGGGGGGGGGGGGGTGAATCAGTTATCTACATGATTCAATTCTTTATCCAATTAAGTATACTTAAACATAAATCATAAACACAATGAAAGAAAACTTGAACACAACACCAATATTTTGGTTATAGGGAAACCCAAATAGGTAAAAACCCTGGTGGGACTTGATACCCACTAATATTTTGTACTAGTATATAATGATCCTTGTTAGAAGATCCTTTACCCTATTAGGAGTAGCTTTACAATATATTAAGTACAATAGACTTGGTCAAGGGTCAGACCCTGATAGGAGTCTTTTACAATTGTCCCTGTTAGGGGAGAGGACGCACTATCTAAGAGCTCACTACTCAAATGGGTGAAGGTTACAACCTTTTGAATAACAAATACACACTATATCTAGATCTTGGTGAACTGCACTTTGACCAGCTGTCTGGATTAGTTCCAATGAATAGCACAAGTACTTTACTTGGTCACATAGACCTTCTTCTGATGGCTCAACACTTCACACACTCTTCTCTGCTCTACTTTAATCACCATGAACCACACTTCAACAATCACAAATGACTACCTATAAATATTTTTCCTCTAAATGATATAATCAAATCGGCCTATTAGAACCACCTTGAAATCATATTAGAGAAACCATAATAAACTCCAATAAACATTATGTCAGCTCTACTATGCACGCAAGTCATTCTGGGACTTGTCTAATAAAATAAATGTAGATGCACGCTACACACTATCAGCTCTACCAAAATAATAGGAACTTTCTTTGTAAGCTGAATTAACTCATGCGCTCTTAACCGAACATCAATAACACTTCTCCAAGCTTAACTCCAAGGTTGCATACCCTCAAGATAGGTGCAACTCAAGAACCAATAAAATCTATGTCGGCTCTTCTGAACAAACATAGGAAACTGCTACTCGTGAATAGCGACTGCATAACTTTACTTGCGTTCATTATCAGACTATGCATCCATAACTAAAACATCACTAACATGTCTTCAACATATATCCAAGCATGTTAGGCTTCATGATATCTGTATGAACAACCATTCACAGAACATTGTATTTTACTCTATCAGGAACACTGTTGACGCCAGGTGCTATATAACTGTCTGTACTAATAGTTAACCTCTGCACCCATGATGTCAGGTTGATATCATATCCATAATATATAAACTAAAGGCTTACTGCATAAGACTTTCGAGCATGCTACTTTACATATGTTGTCATCAATGACAAACATATAGTTAGTACTAGCCTGCTGGCAAATCTCTAACACTAGGACCCCTAGGAAAGTCCCCATGACCCCTTTTGACACATTTGAATGCTCAAGTGTGTCTAAAGAGGTCCTATGACCCCTTCAAACACACTTGACCATTCAAATGTGTCAAAAGGGGTCATGGGGACTTCCTAAAGGTCCCTTTTGACACATTTGAATGCTCAAGTGTGTCTAAAGGGATCCTACAACCCCTTCAGACACACTTGAGTAGTCAAATGTGTCAAAAGGGGTCATGGAGACTTCCTAAAGGTCCTAGTATGCCTTATCACACATTAGGACCTCTAGGAAGTTCCCATGACCCCTTTCGACACATTGGAACCCTCAAGTGTGTCATAAGGGGTTGTAAAACCCCTTCAGACACACTTGAGAATTCAAATGTGTCAAAAGGGGTCATGGGCACTTCCTAGGGGTCCTAGTAAGCCTTACCACACATTAGGACCCCTAGGAAGTCCCCATGACCACTTTCAACACATTGGAACTCTCAAGTGTGTCCTAAGGGGTTGTATGACCCCTTCAGACACACTTGAGCATTCAAATGTGTAAAAAGGGGTCATGGGGACTTCCTAGGGGTCATTCTATGACTTATCATGTGTTAGGACCCATAAGAAGTCCACATGACCCCTATTGACACATTAGAATTCTCAAGTGTGTCCTAAGGGGTCCTACGACCCCTTCAAACACACTTGAGGGTTCAAATGTGTCAAAAGGGGTCATCGGGACTTCCTCAAGGTTGTAGTATGCCTTATCACATGTTAGGACCCCTAGGAAGTCCCCATGACTCTTTTTGACACATTAGAACCCTCAAGTGTGTCCTAAGGGGTCATAGGACCCTTTCGAACACACTTATGGGTTCAAATGTGTCAAAAGGGGTCATGGGGACTTTTTAGGGGTCCTAGTATGACTTATCACATGTTAGGACCCCTAAGAAGTCCCCATGACCCCTTTTGACACATTGGAATGCTCAAGTGTATCCTAAGGGGTCCTATGACCCCTTTGGACACACTTGAGTAGTCAAATGTGTCAAAAGGGGTCATGGGGACTTCCTATGGGTCCTAGTACACCTTATCACGTGTTAGGACCCCTAGAAAGTCCCCATGGCCCCTTTTGACACATTAGACCCCTCAAGTGTGTCCTAAGGGGTCGTAGAACCCCTTTAGATGCACTTGAGGCTTCAAATGCATCAAAAGGGGTCATGTGGACTTCCTATGGGTCCTAGTAGGCCTTATCACACATACTAGGACCCCTAGGAAGTCCCCATGACCCCTTTTGACATATTGGAACCCTCAAGTGTTTCCTAAGGGGTCGTAGGACCACTTCAAACACACTTGAGCATTCAAATGTGTCAAAAGGGGTCATGGGGACTTCCTAAAAATCCTAGTTCACCTTATCACACGTTAGGACCTCTAGGAAGTCCCCATGACCCCTTTCAGAAAATTGGAACCCTCAAGTGTGTCTTAAGGGGTCGTACAACCCCTTTAGACACACTTGAGAATTCAAATTTGTCAAAAGGGGTCATGGGGACTTCCTAGGGGTCCTAGTACACTTTATCATGCGTTAGGACCCCTAGGAAGTCCCCATGACCCCTTTCAACACATTGAAACCCTCAAGTGTGTCCTAAGGGGTCGTACAACCCCTTAAATATACTCGAGGGTTCAAATGTATCAAAAGGGGTCATGGGGACTTCCTAAGGGTCCTAGTACACCTTATCATGAGTTAGGACCCCTATGAAGTCCCCATGACCCCTTTTGACACATTAGAATACTCAAGTGTGTCCTAAGGGGTCCTATGACCCCTTCAGACACACTTGATGGTTCAAATGTGTCAAAAGGGGTCATGGGGACTTCCTAGGGATCCTAGCTTGCCTCATCATGCTTTAGGACCCTTAGGAAATCCCCATGACCCCTTTCAACACATTGGAACCCTCGAGTGTGTCCTAAGGGGTCGTAGGACCCCTTCGAACACACTTGAGCTATCCAATGTGTCAAAAGGGGTCATGGGGACTTCCTAGGGGTCCTAGTATGCCTTATCACATGTTAGGACCCGTAAGAAGTTACCATGACCCCTTTTGACACATTAGAACCCTCAAGTGTGTCCTAAGGGGTCATAGGACCCCTTGACCCCTTAGGACACACTTGAGGGTTCAAATGTGTCAAAAGGGGTCACGAGGACTTCCTAGGGGTCCTAGTAAGCCTTATCACGTGTTAGGACCCCTCGAAAGTCCCCATGACCCCTTTTGACACATTAGAATGTTCGAGTGTGTCCGAAGGGGTCATTCCAATGTGTCAAAAGGGGTCATGGGGACTTCTGAGGGGTCCTAACACGTGATAAGGCATACTACGATCCCTAGGAAGTCTCAATAATCCCTTTCGACATACAATTTAAATATTATGATCTATAAAGTTTATATATATATATATATATAAGATATTATTATATGAAATATATATTAATATATAATTATATATATAATACATATTAAAAAAATATATAAAATATTTACATAATACCCCTTAAATGTTATATATATATATATATATATATATATATATATAAGATAATATTATATAAAATATATATTAATATATAATTATATGTATAATACATATTAAAATATATATAAAATATTTACATAATACCCTTAAAATGTTATATATATATATATATATATATATATATATATATATATACTTTGTACATATAAATATAATATAAGTTTGTTAAATATAATTATACACAATACATATTAATATATAAAAAATATATTAATATAAAATATATATGACATACAATTTAAATATTCTAAGATATTATAATATAAAATATTTTAATATAAAAAATATATTAATATATAATTATATATATAATATATATGAAAAATATATTAAAATATTTACATAATACCCCTTAATACCCCTTTAATGTTATATATATATATATATATATATATATATATATATATATATATATAATTTGTACATATATTTATATAATATAAATGTTAAATATAATTATATACAATACATATTAATATATAAAAATATATATTAATTAATAAAATATTATAATATAAAATATATAAATTAATATATAATTATATATAATACATATTTGAACAATATATATATATATAATAGTGATGTCAGACATATTTCAAAGTTAAACATTATATCATTATATATATATATACATTATATCATTATATATATATATATATATATATATATATATATATATATATATATATATATATATATATATATATATATATATATATATATATATATATATATATATATATATATATTCCTCTTTTTATATATAAAAGTTCAATTTTTTCATTTTCTCCAGCCTTTGTTTCATGTACCTGATAAAAATGGGTACCCAATTAGGCATGTGCTTTGGTGTCAGGTTTTCCCAGGTGTACTGACACCCAGGCCTACTAAAAAATCAACATACATTTTCATGCGCTTTTGGATGATTGAAAAGTCAATTTTTTTACATCGCCACTTTTTGGCCCTTCATGATCTTTCACATACCCCAATATCAAAAAATATCCCCCTTTATCATTGATGGAAACGTATGTGTGAAAAACCATCAACCCAAAAGCATTCATCTCATTTCAACCTTCTCAATATCTTCAACAATGCTCCCCCTAAAATAGTAGGAGGTTTTTCACATAACTCTCTCCCCCTTTGAAATCAATATCAAATGGTGCTAAAGTGAAAACTCTAGTCAAGAAAATGTCTCCCCCTATGATGTAGGTTTTTTAAATCTTCATGTTTGCAACATACTAGGTGCTTTTTTCACAAAAAATTCATCATTTTTACCTTTGAAACTACTCCCCTTGAGGAGTAGGACCAAGCATAAACTCCAAAAGAATAATAAAGATCTGATAATAATTGGACTAATGCATTCCTACATCATTTAGTTATCACAAGGAAAGGCCATCACCCCAAGCATACCATTGAGATACACAAAGGTCTCTTTTAGCAAAGGCTTTGTAAAAATGTATGCAATTTGTTCCTTTGTACTAATTGTGTGCTATAATTGTGTCACACTTCTATGAATCATTACATTCAAGAACACTCAAGAATGAGGTCTCAAAAATCGATCCATAGCTCCCTAGACATGGAGTGCAAGGGTTTTTAAGAATGCTCTCAACTAGAGCTATTTAGCCTATAACCTTGCTAGTAAACTATGCAATGGGAGATTCAATAAAGACAACTGCAAGAATGCCAATATCCTCAAGAATCAAGAATGAAAATGCAATGCAATGCTATGCTAGAAATGGAAATGCAAGCTAAGCTATGAAAATGAAAGATGCAAGTATTACAAAGCCTCCTAGTTAAGCTAGATGAATTAATCTAAAGCATAAAGGAAACTAAGCTAAGTATGAAGCTACGAATGTCATGATAATGAAAGAAATGAAACTATGATAACATGTAGATGCAAAATCCAAGAATGCTCCAAATCTCCAAAAGCTCCAAAGTGACCTAGAAAACCTGCAGCATAACATTAGCATAAAAAGTTGAGGATCTAGAATGAAGAAGAGAGCTCTCCTTTTAAAGGAAATGAGAAGAAATGGACCATGGAAATTAAGAGGTAAAAGATTTAATCAATGGTGGAGCTTAAAAGAGGAGCAATCCATATGCACACATATCCTCCAATGAGAAAATAAGAGTTGACTTTTGTGTCCATATGAGACAAAAAGTGCTTTTTCCCTTTTTATAGAATAAGAATAATGTTTTATTTGTGCAACTTAGGATAAGAGGAAAAGTGGGGGCTTTTTATTTAATAAAAGGGGAGGAAATATTCCTTTTAAATAAATAAAAACTTAGGATAAGATGGTTAGCCCATAGAAAATAATCAAATAAATGATAGAGCTAGGATTTGATGAAGAGCAAGCAATTGATGATTTAGCAAAAGGGGCTAATAGTCTAGATGACCATTTTTAGGTGTATACACTAATGTATTCCAATCTCACTTCCTTCTCTGCAACTTTCTCTCTCAAAAAGTGATATTTAATTGATATATTCTTTTTCTTAGAGTGTAATACTAGATTATTTAACTTATTGATTGTACTTGTGTTATCACAGTGAATAAAAATAGGTTCTTCAATGTTTACCCCAATATCCTTCAACATTTGTTTCATCCAAACAATTTAAGCACAATTAATAGCATCAGCAACATATTTTAATTTAGTAGTAGATTGTGATATACAATCCTGGTTCTTTCTCAACCAAGAAACTAGTCTCTTTCCAAGGAAGAAAGCTCCTCCACTTTTTATTTTTCTTTCATCCACACTACCTACCCAATCTGCATCAGTAAAAGCATGTAAAGTAAAATCATTAGATCTATCATACCACAAACCATAGTCCAAGGTTCCCTTCAAATATCCCAGTATTCTTTTCATAGTAGAAAAATGAGTTTCCTTAGGTTCAACTTGGAATCTAGCAAAAATTCCAACTATGCTGGATATATCTGGCTTTGTATGAGTCAAGTATTGCAATCCTCCAATCATTGACCTTTACTTTTTTTGAAGAAAAATTGGTGAGTCATTAGTAGCAGTTAGTTTGCAACCATTACCATGTCTGATGTGAAATCTTTTTAATGTATAGAGTGTGGTATTAACTACTTCACTCCAATGCATATGTGGTACCTTTCCTTCAAGCATCATTATCCTAGTAGTATCAAGAATGGTTATATTTCTCCTTTCTACTATCCCATTCTATTATGGTGTCTGAGATGCAAAAATTTGTTTGTATATCCTATGTTCCTCACAATATTCATTAAACTTATCTGATGTGAAATCACCACCTCTAACAGACCTTAAGCATTTAATATTCAAACCTAATTCATTCTCAACTTTTTCCTTGTAAATCTTGAACTTATCAAAAGCTTCAGACTTCTCTTTAAGAAAATAAACCCACGTCATTCTTGAATAATCATCAACAAAAATTATAAAGTAACTTTAACCATAATATGACCTTATTCTTGTAGGACCACAGAAATTTTTAATACCAAATCCAATCTCCCTTTTGTTGAATAAATCTTTCTTTGACTTCATTAGTGTTACTGGCCTTCACAATGTTATCAAAATTTATATGACAAAACGTTGTATGCCATAACCAATTGTCATCTATCTTCGTAACAAAACAACTTGCTTTAGTTGGATTCAATTGAAACACATTACCTTTAGTCTTAGTACCAGATGCAATCAGATTGCCTAATTAATCTATGATACTACATTTTCCATTCTTGAATTGCAGATGATAACCCTTATCCATAAGCTATCCAACACTCAATAGATTATGCTTTAGCCTATCAAAAAAAAACACCATCAGTATTATTTTTTTGATCAAGAGTTATAGATCCTCTTCTTATGATCAAACAAGGAGTATTATCTCTGAATCTAACTATACCTCCATCATACTTGTTAATCTACACAAATTTGTCTTTATCAGTAGTCATGTGATGAGAGCATCCACTACCTATAATCTATTGAGATCTCTTTTCGACATGTGAAATGAAAGATTTTTGTTCATGAATAGGATCTTCATCTTTAATAGCAACAAACCCAATCTCATCTTCATCATTCGCAGATTCATCATCAAAAGTATCCTCACTAGCAATATAACATTCCTTGGGATATTTAGGCATGTATGGATTAGGATTATACTTTGGAACTCTAGTAGGACATCTAGAAGAAATATGACATATCTTATTGCATGAAAAACACTTCAAAGGTAATTTCCCTTCATACTTTCCATTACCTCTATTTTCCCTCTTTGCGACCAGGGTTACAAGCTCATCCAATTTCCTTTCTTCTTCCTCTATTTCTACCCACTCCTTAGCATATTCTCCAAGATTTTCATGCTCGTCACTTCTATTGGTGCTCTCATTATTTTTTATCATCTCCTTATCCTATTAATAGTATCCTTACAAGTAGATTCAACTTTAGGTAAAGCATCTTGTAATTTAGAGGTTTCAAATACAAATAACTCAACAATCAAAGTTTCCCTTGTAAATCCCTTTGTGAGTAGTATAATATCTTCAATTGTCATGACCTTGGTGTCATATTGAGGTGTCAAAGATCTCAAAATCTTCACAATGATTTCATATTCTATAATAGACCCTCTTGTATTTCTAATACCAGTAATATCCTTTTTCACTCTTTGAACATATGCTCTAATAGACTCATCTTCTTGCATTCTCATGTTCTCCAACTTTTTTTTTCCAATACTACAACTTGGCATGTTTGGTGTATTTGTCTCATTTATATAGTTATTCCAACTTTTTCCATATCTCATGTGCCAACTCAAGTTCCTTAACCTCTGTAAATTCTACCTCATAAAGTGCACTGATTAGGGCTTCTCTAGCAATCATTTGCAAGTGAATTTCTTCCTATCATTCTCTGTACTATTTCCAAATTCATCCTCAGTCTTGACATCTTCCTTGTTCTTTGTAATCAACCAGTATTCAATCCCCAAGAAGATTAAATGATTCCTCATCTTGTTCTTCTAGTTGTCAAAATTTTCACCATCAAATTTTTGACTATCCTTCCTATAGCTCAACCATCTCGATCTCCTCAAATAGTTAAGATTTCTCCAAGAGGACCAACAACTCTGATACCAATTTTTATATATAGAAAGCCACACTACACAACTGAGAGGGGGGTGAATTAGATGTTTTTAATAATTGTAAAATTTAAACTTCTAAACTAGATCATCAATTAAGAATTTAATAGTACTAAAAAAGATTAAAATGATAAACAAAAACATCATACAACATAGAGTTTTGTTCTCAAGGAAAACACTAAGGGAAAAAACCCAGTGGGGATGGAACCCAATAGATAGAACACTAGTATAAAAATATCCCTATTAGGAGACCTAGCCCTATTAGGAGCTGATACAATACATCCAGTACAACAGTCCACATTAAAGGAAAGAGCCTCTATTAAAAGTTCCTTCAAACCTATTAGGAGTTAATGAGAACAAGAAGGCACACTGCTTGAGAACACTGCTCCAAGGAGAAGATTAAACCCACCTTCATAACTCACTATCCAAATACAATGAAGTGAACTTACTGTTCAAATGACTGAACTGACTGATAGAAACTTACTTGCCTTTACAGTTCTTTTGAAGTGCATAAAGACTAATCATAGACTCCACTCATACCTCTTCTCTTCAACTCTTCTCTAATTACAATGCTCACTTTCACAATCATGCATACCTCCCATACACATTCATTACATTACATTAGAGAAATTACTCTCCTTTATACAAGTTACAAATATCAATTAGGTCAGCCTTTTATGGATTACCAAATGCACAAAAAATTATATTACCTAATGCTAAGGCACACATGTTACCTAATAGAAATATAAAACAATTAAAAATATTCATTTACATTTCAACATCTACAATTAATGCTTGCCAATCCATAGAACATGTTACACCACCTAGTCGGCTCCCAAAAGAAATTATCCAAGTTTCATATGCTAGTGGTGACATAAACATGACCCATTCAAGCCAAAAATACCATAAAGTAATCTATCTTGTGTCTTCTTCCATTCCTAAAGATTGCATAACACAATACCATAGCACAACCAACTTATGCTCAAAATTTAGCAACTAACTCTATCGAATTCCCTATCTTTGTCATGTAACCAGTCTTCACCAAAATAATTGTACGTCACTCAAATCATCATATTAATCCATGTGACCTTAGACATAAGGTCTATACACCTTCAAAATTATAAACCAAAGCTCACATACTCTGAATTTCCATATTGTGTCCTTACATTTATGTCCAACTTCCTATAGCAACCAAAAACATAGTTTGTCTAATACAACCAACTCAAAACTAAAGTATATGTCATATGTTTACATCAATGACAAAACCTAAACAACAAAAACAACAACAAAAATTCCAACCAATATCTAACATTAACATGGGGGCATAGACTCTACTCACATTTTGCACACACTCATAGTTTCAATATTGTTTTGCATTTGGATCCCTTAATGGATACACTTTCCTTAAGGACAAATCCTCCATATTTTTTTGATCCCTAAGGAATCTTGCCTTCCCATAGGACAAATCTATTAAGAATGGGAACACTTAGAGGGGCGGTGAATCAGTGTTCACTGTATTTTATCTTTTTACTTAATCTCAAACTAAACTTCCACATAAACATGAAATGTGAAATCAACACATAACACCAATATGGTTACGAGGAAACCCAAATAGGTAAAAACCCTGGTGGGAATTGACACCCACTAATATTTTGTGCTAGTGTTTTATGATCCTTGTTAGAAGATCCTTAACCCTGTTAGGAGTTTCTTTACAATGTATTAAGTATAGTAGACCTTGTCAAAGGTCAGACCCTATTAGGAGTCTTTTACAATAAGCCCTATTAGGGGTGTGGACTCACTATCCTGGAGCTCACTTCTCAAGTGATGAAGGATGCAACCTTCTGATCTTAGATACACACTATATCTATTGGATGATTTGTTACTGTGATACTGCTTGTCTGATTAGTTCCTTTGATACATTGATTCTTTGACCTCTTACAAAGCTCTAATACATCTTATAAACTCTTTGCATACTTCTTCTCTACTTCTCTCAACTCTATATCAACTCACACACTAATTACAATGGGTGCATCTTATATTTATATGCGCATACAAAATAAATAACTAGGTCAGCCCTTTAACCGATTACATACAACACTTCCAATTAAATTGGCTCAAGTGTGTTTACAAAAAAACATAATTACATGTTAGAAACCTAATTACAATAGGTGCATGGCCTTTACATTATAATAATATAACCACAAATCAAAATGCCAACAATCGGCTGCTTACTCTGTTCTTCTCTGGCACACACTGGCTGTGTAACTTCAAATGTCTATAACTTTGTCATACTTGCATATCTGATTATGCACTCATAGACTAAGCATGAATATAATCTAACAAAATTATCTTCTAGGGTGCATACCATAACTTAGTTGTACGCATGTGCGTTGATGCTCTAAGCTTCAGGTACACTATACACTATCTAGTCTTCAATACTTAGCCAATTTTTTATCTTCTCATCAAGTGCGTTGACTCCAAACTACTATATGAATTTGTTGCCATAATGACAACAGTATACTAAATCATGTACACCAGTATAGCCAACTTTCCAACAATCTCTCCCTTTTTAATTGATGGCAACAAAGGAATATGGCCTAGTTGCTAACTGTTCCTTAATACAAAAAACTTTTGTCTTATATTTCCCTTATACATAAACTTCTATCTTATATCTCCTTATACATATCTATAGCCCATATTCTATACATACTCCCCCTTTGACATTAATGAAAAAGGTAGATCAAAATTGTATCTACAAATACTTATTGTGAGAGAACATCTGGATATGCTATCTGCAGGTTTTGAATCTCCTTCCAAAATTTGATCAATGAATTTACAACCTAGAGATGGGCACATAGTGCATATTGTAGCTTATCCATTTTCTCCAAATCTATGCTAGGACCTTGATCATATGTCACCATGGTGGCATCAATCTCCTTTATATTATGATTGAGTATATCTAGTGAGGGTGCAAAAGCATTCCTGAGCTGTGTTGCCTTGCCCTTATCTTTGACATTTCTTTCTCATCTTTTTCAATCTTATCTATCTATCCTTGGTAGACATTAATACTCATGTTCACATCAATGGATGGATCTTCCACTGATTTCCTTATGTTGTCTATCATAGCTTCTGCCTCTTGTTTCTTCTTGTATAGATCACTAGTCAACTTGTCCTGGTTCATATAGTCAGCAGTAATCTTTCTACCCTTTGTTGCAAACTCCTTCAAGGATGCTTGACTAGTCTTTAGTGAGCTCAAATCAAGTGCAAATTTTATAACCAATTCACTTAGCCTTTTCTTTCTATACTTCTCCTCTGCAACTAATGATGCTGATTTTTCCAAGCTAGAGAAATTACTCTTGAACTATGAAATAACTACACTCACATCATCAACAGAGTATACCTTGGACACTTTCTTGTCTACTGGTAACAAGTTGTTTAAGATGTTTATTGATTCTACAAGGAGGGGATTCCTCATTACCTATTTACCCTTGGCTTTCTCCATAGCTAAGACACTAAACTTGATCAGGTCTTCTTCTCCCCATGAATCCAAATTGGTTGTGTCAGGTGTCAAACTTGACAACAATGCTACTAAGTGAGTGATAGGAGTGCTATCCATCACTTCTATTTTTACTTTGCATAGAATTTCAATAGATGGCTCATTTGTTTCTCACTTTCTTTTATTTCTTCTTCTTCTTTCTATTTTTCTGCTTCCTCTTTTTTTTCTTCTTCTTTCTTTTCTTCTTCTTTTTCTATTTCTTTTTCTATTTTCTCTATCATCTTTTCTTCTTTTTCATCTGTTATATCCTCAATTAATACTTCTTGTTGATTGGGAGGAGTGCTACTACAAAGAGTTTCAACCTCTTTTGTGCTTACAAATGCTTCTTCAAACTTTTCGAGATCCATGTCTATGGCTTCCATAGTAACTTTTACATTGTCAATAAAGATTGAATCATCCTTGAGTGTCTCTGATATGGGCGCAGACTTTTCTACCTCTGTGGATGCATCAATTGCATGCACTAAATCTTGTGGACCTTTATATGGTATATTAGTAGTCTCTAACTCTTTTTCATCCTTTTTGGGTCCTTGAGCTATAGGCGCAGTAGCTAGATACATGTACCTATTCATGAAGACCTTCTCAAAGGCTTTCTCAGTTTCCTTTGCAACCAATTCATAGTTCTTGTCCATTATGTGCAGGGTCCTTGACTTGGTTCTAAGATGTGGTTTTACTAGATCTAGTAACAAAGATTTCTCCTCTAGAGAACATACTAGAAAACTCTCATCTAAGATCTTTTCTCTTATTCTCAGATATTCTTCAATGACTTGTCTTTTTAGGAACTCCAAGATGTTCCACACATTATCATGAATTGTATTCTTGAGTTCTAGGACTGTCTTCTTAAACTTCAACATGTGTTTGAAAATCATTCCATGTATCTCTAATTTTTCAATCTCACTGTATTTCTCATAGAAATTTCCTACTTGATCAATTCTACCTTCATCAATGATTCTTGCACTTAACACACTAAGACTAGGTTTGAAGCTTACTTCTTGAGGTTCTTGAGTGTTCTTCCTATTTCTTGTTACTCATGAGGATAAGTGACCAATGCTAATCTCTTTCTTCCTCTTAGGCATTGCCTTATACTCAGGAGGAGTAATAAGGTTAACTATTACTATGGGCTAGAAGGAGTAACATTAGATTTCTCAATTTTACCTTCTTCAACTTTGGATCCTCAAATTTTGTCTCTGCTACTGCTGCGCTCTCTATTTCCAAAGAAATCTTCTCTTCCCTTGCTTTGTCTAATTCTTCTTATGATACACCATGGATTCTTAAGATCTCTGAAGTAACCTTGGCAACTTTTCTTTTTGTTGTTGTGCTATTCAATACAACATCTACTTCTCTTGTTTTCTCTTCATAATTTCCCCATCTAGGTTCATTGGGGTCCTTAGGTGCTGACAACAGAAGTTGAGCATAAGCTTCTAAGATTTTTTCTTCAACCTCATATCCAAGTGGATGAATCCACTTTGTCCTTGGTTCAACTCCCTCCATGCATGTTGTGTTTGTCTCAACCATGGAACAAATAGCATCCTTTTATTTTTCAACTATCTTCTCTGGAATTTTGTATCTCATCTACATCTTGACTCTAAATGTCTTCAATTGTAGTGTCATGTAGTCCTTCAATGTACTCTTAATACATTGCTTGAGAGATATCTATGGCATTGTGGGGATAGATTTATCTAGATACAAATCAGACACTTTTCCAACAATGTGGAAGTACATATATATTATCAAAGACCCAAATCTAAATATCTTGGTCTTGTCATGGTTGATGGCCTTAATGTTATCTATCAGTTGTGCATGCAGGATCTCACACAAATTGAACTCTCCATTCTCTTTCACAAGTCTTATAGCTGCAAGAATTGTGGCCACAGACACACTATTCACCCTGCTGGTGTGTTGGAACCTATATCCGAGTATCATGGACATCAATTTGATGTCATCTTGCTCAATAGGCTCTATAATCATTCTGTGCCTATCACTTCTTGAATTGCATGTTTTCTCAACAAGTTTTCTTACATCCTTTCTTGCTAGAAGAAAGGTGCCTATCTTTAAGAGGCATGTCATCTCATGAATTAGGTCACTTGTAATCCTGACCGGCACTTCACCTATCCAAAATAGGTCATCATGAATCCTGCTAAGTAGAATCTTTATCCATTCAGACTCATAAAACTCATATGCAGTCACATATTCAACTATAGGATGATTATCCCACTGCACATACTCATCCATGAAGGTTTTATTAGGTTTTAACATAGTTTTCATGTGTGCTCTTATTCTATCCAATCCTACTAGTTCTTTCTTACAATATATGTATGCCCTAATGTCTTCAACATGCATAATGCCCATAGGCGTGCGGGAGAATGCCCCTTCTAGGTCATCTAGTATGGATTTAAATAGATATCTCTTAAACACATATCTCTTCTTCTCCAACACATCAAATACAATGGGAGTAGCCATCACTTACTTGTATATCACTTTCCAAATGATCTTTTTAAAGACTTCTGAATTGGCATGATGAACTAGGGTTTCTGCAACTGATCAATTGCACTACAAATTACTAATGAATCAATCTACAATCCTTCACAATAAAATGCTAGGGCTCTTCTGCTCTCCAATTTCTCTGAATTCAAATGCAATGAAAGATCTTCAAACTTTTATGTACTTTAAAGTAGGAATTCTATCATTAATGCTTGCCACGTAAACTAGGTTGTCACTGAAAATTTTCTAACTTTCATTCTGCAAACAATCATCTTGTGCACTCTTGCACATAGGTTCTTCTAGTCTCCAAAAGCTTAAGTCCAAAGGTGCATACTCTGAGGGTGAGTATACCAGCCATGCAGGGGTCTAGAGATAAATTAGCTCCCCCTATGACCCTGAGGGTCATTCATTCTGATGTAGAGGGTGTGTCCACTATGGATGCATCCAATACCTTCTCATCAACCTTATCCTTCTTCACCTCTGACCAAATCAAGCTTTCATCCTCTGAAGCTTTCACAAACTTGATTTCTCCTTTGGTATCTAATACTGGTTCTTCAAGCTTTTTAGGGCTTTCCTGACCTTGCATCCTTGATCTACAAAACTTTGAGATGTGTCCAGCCTTGTTACAAGAGTGACAAATGACTAGAGGCCTTATATTCCTTGGTGCATTGACATGGGTCACCATTTTACATTGTCTTGCAGAGTAACCATTATAGTTACATATTTGACATGTAATATTCTAAGAACTTCTTACAATTGGCTGATTCTAATTTCTTTGATTGTGCTGAGTCTTGTTTTTCTTACTTGTCTTACAATTCATAGCTCTATGACCAAATTTATTGCATGAATAACAGTAACCATTGAAAGGTCTTACCTCTGTATAGTTTCTTACTATATTTCCATGCTTTTTACATGCATAACAGGTTTGATCTACTAGCTTGTACTCATTCTTGGATGGTTCAACATGATCTTTAGTCTGACTTCTAGTCTCCTTAGCATCTGAGATGTCTTATGGTGCTTTCCTTCTTGCTCATATGTTGTCGATTTGATTTTGTGCTTCATTGTATCCAATGCAACTAGTATCTCCTTTAACTCTTCTTGCATACAACTGAGATTCTATCAAATTAGAACTGGTGTGCAATTTATCAATGTGATTCTTTTCCACTTTCAATTTAGTTTCTAAGCTTTCTTTGTTGTTCCTTAGCTCCAAGATTTCCATGTTTGCTTGCCTCAATTCTTCATTACATTGAAGGTTCTCTTTGATCTGTTCATTATAGACTTCCTGATTGTTGGTCAACTTATCATCTAATTCTTCAATCTATTCTTTTAGAGATGAATTTTCTTCACTGAGATTTTTGATCATGATCCCTAAATCAGTGGTAGAGCATTCTTTCAAATCTTTTCTTATCCTTTTGATGACTACTTGAGCATCACAAACTTTTTCTTTAAGTTCTTGAATTTCTTTTTCAGATCTATCCAAGTCTTCAAGAGCAACTTCAAGATTTCTTCTCAGATGTTTCATTTTTTCTTTGTCCATGATCTCCTCAAGTGGTTAAACTTATTTTCTAAGGGCTAGAGCTTTGATACCAATTGTTAGGAATGGGAACACTGAGATGGGGAGGATGAATCAATGTTCACTGTATTTTATCTTTTTACGTAATCTCAAACTGAACTTAAATACTTAAGTAATGAAATGAACATCCACATAAACATGAAACATGAAATCAACACATAACACCAACATGGTTACGAGGAAACCCAAATAGGTAAAAACCCCAGTGGGAATTGACACCCACTAATATTCTGTACTAGGTATTTTATGATCCTTGTTAGAAGATCCTTAACCCTGTTAGGAGTTTCTTTACAATGTATTAAGTACAGTAGACCTTGTCAAGGGTTAGACCCTGTTAGGAGTCTTTTACAATAAACCCCATTAGGGGTGTGGACTCACTATCCTAGAGCTCACTACCCAAGTGGTGAAGGCTACAACCTTCTGATCTCAGATACACACTATATCTGTTGGATGAACTGTTACTGTGACATTGTTTGTCTGATCAGTTCCTTTGATGCGATGATTCTTTGACCTCTTTCAAAGCTCTAATACATCTTATAAACTCTTTTCATACTTCTTCTCTACTTATCTCAACTCTATATCAACTCACACACTAATTACAATGGGCGCATCTTATATTTATATGCGCATACAAAAAAAATAACTAGGTCGGCCCTTTAACTGATTACATACAACACTTCCAATTGAATTGGCTCAAGCATGTTTAAAAACAAACATAATTACATGTCAGAAACCTAATTACAATAGGCACATGGCATTTACATCATAATAATATAACCACAAATCAAAATGCCAATAGTCGGCTTCTTACTATGTTCTTCTCTAGCACACACTAGCTGTGTAACTTCAACTGTCTGTAACTTTTTCATACTTGCATATCTGATCATGCACTCATAGACTAAGCATGAATATACTCTAACCAACTTATCTTCTAGGGCACATACCATAACTCAGTCATACGAATGTGCATTGATGCTCTGAGCTTCAGGTACACTATACATTGTCCAGTCTTCAATACTTGGCCATCTTCTCATCAAGTGTGCTGACTCCAAACTACTATATAACTTTGTTTCCATAATCACAACACTATACTAAGTGATATACACTAGTATAGCCAACTTTCCAACAAAGTTACTCTTTTGGATCCCTTATGGATACACTTTCCTTAAGGAAGGATCCTTACTTTCCTTTCTGACCCCTAAGGAATCTTACCTTCTCTTGGGACAGGTCATTCCTTTGTCAGATCCCTTATTGGATACACTTTACTTAAGGATAGATCCTTGATGGATTAAATAGCATGGCACACAAACCTACTAGAACTTTCAATGCTATCTTTTGTGATTCCTTATTTTTTTGGTTCATAATAAGACAAATAATCTTAGTTAAGGTGATCTCTCTCTCTCTCTCTCTCTCTCTCTCTCTCTCTCTCTCTCATGAGCGATGTCTCTCTTATCTTAGTTTTTTATTTCATAAGGACTTAACTCACTTGGGGGCTTGATGTTTCCTTGACTCCTTGACCTTTATAATATCATCATATGAATTTTATCTACTTTACCATGAATATGAGTTTTCCTAATACTCCCACTAAAGTGGGGTCTAAATCTGTCATCCTAAAAAGTTAGCACCCATCTATTTGGAATCTTTAGGACCTATTAGGTCTCATTTTTGTGATTTTCAAGATCCAAATATGTTTATTCTTTATTTCTTTCTCCTCTTATCTTCTTTCCTTGAAACTCTTCCAAACCCCAAGACCATTTTTTAAATTTTCCTCTTTAGGAATAGGCCAAATTTGACCTTGTCCTAAGGACTACGTCGAATTTGACCTTGTCCTCTAAAGGTCAATTTTTAATGGGTTGTGGGCCCGATGTAAGGGTGTTTCTTTTTTTTCTTTTAATCATGGTTGGCCTATCAATTTTGAACCCTAAAATGAGTATAAAAGGACATGTAAGCTCCTCATTTTGACATACCATCTTCATGCAATCAAATTTATGTGCAAGTAATTATCCCAATTATCTTCACTTTTTTATTCAAGATTTGAAGGAAAGGATCCCAATTTAAGGTCTAAAATTCTTCTTCCATTCAAGATCCATTCAAATCTCATTGATACAATTTTCTCTCTTCCATGATGTCCAAGTAGAGGAATTCACAAGAAAGCAATAAGATCCACATATATCTTTCTTCCTTTTCTTCTTCATTGAAGTGATCAAGCATACATGTATCCAATATATAGGATTCTTAAAGTGTATATCAATTGTATTTGCGAAGACATCCTTGATTCTACATCTTCATGGGTTTATTGGATTTTAACATCTATCCATGAGGGTTTTACAAGCAAGGTGAATACATACATTTGTATTGTTTTATATTCTTTCCTTATTTCATTTCAAGGTTAATTTCTATACAATGGCTTAACCAAGGCAAGTCCTCTTGTACAAAAATCTCCCCTTTTCCTTTTGTGCAAGAATAGATGATGAAGCTATAAATTTAGAGTTTTGGATTTTTAGAACCAGTGACTAGTCCTTCATAGAATTCAATAGTTTTTATGCTTCTATGACTAGTTTGAATTGGATACAAAGTTGACATTTTCCTGGAGATCTATAATTTTCAAATACATGAATTACAAGTCTCAAGGTTCTTTAATCACCTAAAATGTTTCTAGTAGAACCTAAGCCCCTAATCTAATCAATTGCCTCAAGAAAAATTTCTAAATCTCAAAGACATAATTTACTAGACCTAATTATGTAAGAAACTTGGATTATCCCCCTTGCATAATTAAATTATTCCCAAAAAAATAAAACCAAATCATTTCTAATATCAAATCTGGAAAAATCATTTAATTGTCAAAAACTTTCCTTTAATATAAAGTCCTAGTACTTTTATTAAAAAGAGCACTTTGTGCAACTTAATCTTGATTGATTGACAATTAAAGGGTATTTTCTATTTTTTCTTATTCCCCAATCAATCTTGACCAACCAAAATCCTTGAATACTTTCACATGGATTGATCTTCTCTCACCACACATCTCTACCTAACATCTTTTTCCTCTTAATCTCCACCCTCCATTCTTGAGGCAATTCCTTTAAAAGGAAAGCTCTCCCTTGGCTCAAGGGTCCCAATCTTGATCATTTGGAATCTTAAGGAGATTCTTCCATTCTATAGTTGTCTTTATATTTTGAATTATTATCTCTATTTGCTTTCATCTTAGCTCATAGCTCTCTTGCATTATTAGCTTAGCTCATTTCTAGAGTAATCTTGCATTTTTATCTAGTTTACCTTCATAGTGGTATCATTATTATTAATCTTGCATTATAGCTTTGCATTGCATGTCTTAGAGTGGTGAATGCAATTATTGAATCTCCTCCATATTTTAAATCTTCCATTTTGGAGTAGTCAAGTCACTAATCCTTGATACCAATCTGATGAATATTCTAAGAAGGATTAAAATCACTTCAACTAGGAATCAATAAGCCACTTTTGAGGGTTTAGTTGTTCACTTGATTTGAACTATTATAGATAAATTCTTGAGTTAATGGTTTATTGAGTTTTTGTTGCAATTTAATTAAATACCAATATTTAACCAAATAGGTTCCAAATCCAGAACGGTTTTAGATTCTAATAGTTTTTGATAGGTTTTTCTAGATCTCAAGCTCACTTGTCCTCTCCTAGCCCTTAAGGTGAGTACATCATTCTTATTTTCCTTTAGAAATTACTTTGGTACATTAGATCTTATATCATACATTATTGTTTATCATTTCCTTTGTCCTTTCATAATTAAGTGTTTTTCATACTTTACATTTCACATATATACATTTCTATCCATACAAAGAATACCCCAAAATCACCCCCTTTTGCTAGATCATGCATTAGCACCCCTTCATCATTTTGAGTTGTGCTAATTAGATTTTATGTAAGGGTGGGTTTAGTATTTCAATGTACATAAAATTTGGTTTCCTACCTTTGATCATTATTTTCTATATCACATCCCCTAATTTGTGACTTGCACCTAGATCGAGGGGTAGTTCTAGAAGTGTTGTAGAGGTGGACAAGGTGCGCCTTGAAACACAACCTCAGATTTTAGAATTCATCTCTTTATAGTTGGTATTTGGGAAAAATGAAGAGAACCACCTTTAATCAAACAACCTAAGCTAAGGGGAGGTCAAATGTCGAATCAAATATTTCTTGGATGGTCTAAGAATTTTTCAAGTGGTATTCACAGGGGCTCATCCTTTCTCATCAAAGATTTATATTGGTATTCACTCACAACAAGATGCACCATGTTCCCATCATTGTTGGAAAGAGAATGAGAATCCAAAGTCCTAGACACAGGCTGACATATTCATATCCTATTGTGGGAGGCATCTGCAAGGGTCCAAATTAAGGCACATCACTCATAAAGCAAGTGCAAGTCTCCTCAACACGGGACATGATATTTGACACTATGTTGAGGAAGACATAAATAGTTTGAATAAGGGATGAAAGAGAAGACCACACTTCCTAAACACCTTCTTCTTGAGGAGAAGGCTATAAAAAACATAAACAAACTGGACTACACCTATGAGAGTTCATCTCATGACATAGTGATTAATAAAAAAGAAAAGGCACTGAGTACATTGTCCCTAGGATTTGTTAAGAGAAAACATGCCAAGGCCAGGATAGAGAATGCTCTAGAAAATACATGATATAGTATACACCCCTAGTTGAAATGCCATAGGGTCTTGTTCTCTAAAAGAAAAAACCTCTACAAATTATACAATTTTCTTTCTCACCTATTGAACCAAAGTCCAATATTTCCAACCTCTGAAATTTACAAATCGTCGAGGTTTTATAGAAAAAACCTTAGTCAAGATTGACTCAAAATGATTTATAATTTGTTATAATTGATCGGCATGCCAAAAAAATATGGCATGAATTGCTCAATTCCTTGTGTTGTTGACACATGATTGAATATTATTGGTTAATCACAACATGGCTACCAACTAGGTTTAAAAGTAGAATCATTGTGGCTTGATTAGAGATGTCGTGATTTCATGTGCCAACTTGCATGATGTGAAGATAATAGTTATCAAAAATTTTGTGGGTCATGGAATCCCTCATAGGAAGAATATTCTTTGAATATACATCAGTAGGCCCCATTAGAGTGTGGGTGTCTAGGGGGACATGTGAAGGATTATCAGAACTTTAGAAGGCGTATCCTCTATGGAGTGGCTAGAAACTCCAATGGGTTAACATGTATCAACCGGCATTAGATCATTAGAAATAGAAAATATGTTATGTGTGATCAAAATACCAAAGGGTGAACATGGAAGATGTTCAAGGCATGATGGTGTAGAAGGAGTCTACAATATTAAATCATCACAGAAGGCTTAATGAGGTTCAGACCCATCACCCTAGGGATTTTCTATATATTTTTTGTTTTAGCCTGAGTGGCTCTTTGAAATCTTGTTATTTTTTCTATATCTTTGGCTATACTAATATGTTTTTAGATAGCTTTTCTATTTTTTCTATTTTGAATGGGAGTAATTGGTATGATGGTGATAAATTTCATGTGTATAGGTTGTTGATCTATGGCCTACATTTTTCTTATAATAGCTCTATTTTAGGTAGGTTTTTGTTGGTGTAATTAATTATTCACTAATTACACTTTACTTAAGTTTGCTTAGGATAATTCATTGCATATTAGTTATCATTGAGACACCTAGGAGTTTTCATTTCATTTTAGCACATGGTGTAGGAGAATTTCCACTTTAGATATGAGATCCACCTTTATGATCTTATCACATTATCATCCTCTCATTGTTGCACATGTTGCACATACTTTGATGTACAATGAAGGATGATCCACCTTTGGTGAACATATGATTCCACCTAGTATGGTTAATAGCTTTCCATTTCCTTATCATGTAGTCTTATTGAATTACCTATATATTTAGGAATTTCTATATTATACTTGGATTGATTGCATTCATTATCATTTGATTATTGATCATCATTGAATCCAGTCATTTGAGGATCATATCATTTTGTTCAATCTTATTATGCTATCTATTGAGCTTCTAGATCTTGGAAATTCATTCTTTGCCTTAGGAAGTTTCTTACTTGATATCAGAGCCATAGAAGGTTTCATTTCATAGCCATTGGAGAGCTCTTTGATTCAACTTTTGGAGGGTCACCATTCAAATATGGAGGTTTAGCGGCTAGTAGGAGCGTCTAGAGAAAGATCTGACCTTGCCATTATGTCTAAGTGGTTGTTCCAATAAAATTTAACTATAAATTTGCCTATCTTGGGAAAAAATCAAATCTGAGGCAAAAAAAAATTGCAAATTGGACTTATGAAGTTTGATTTGCACAATGATGGTATAGAATTCTCTAATTTATTATATTTTTTATTCATATCTAAAAGTATTTTTCCAATTTTGGGGCATATATGTTTTGTAAAAATTGGGGTTTTTTCAGGGTCCCCACCCTATTTTTTGTTAGATTAGGATTGTAGGCATAGATCGACAGCAATAGAGAATATTCCCCATACCTACCATACAAACAAAGGATTGGGCAACCACATCTTGACCACCAGTGCTACAGAATAGCGTAGATCTGACAAGTTCCACCTTTGGCCATTCCACACAAGTCAAGAAGCTTCTTTAGATGAATGGTTGTGAAGCTTTGTTTTTAAACATAAAAACTCTTTCACCATGGTGAATGTGGGACTAAAGTCCCACATCCCCACTGCCTACCCCCCACCTACCACCACCGCCCAAAGTGGCCTACCTCCTCCCACCCACCACCACCACTCCCAAAGAAAGAAGGCTTCGAGCCCGAGCCCAAGCTAGATGTTGACCTAAGCTGATCCAAAATCCTCACTCAGCCTATGCTCCACTCCTTGCAGGATCCTCCAACCCCACAATGACATGTGGCAAGTGACTGACATCAGCTGCCACATCAGCATCAACAAGCTGCGTAAGAAAAATGGGTATTTTTTAAAAATAAATTACATTTTTCACAGAAAGGTATGAGCTTAAATTTGATGGGTGTTCATTCATCATTGAGGTAGTTTTTTCTTGCATTGATGTGCATTCAGCCATCAAATTTAGCTTACTATTTACACCATCATCTAGCTATCTAAAATTTAACAGTCATTTGACTGTCATTCCTAGGGAATTTTGCACTGATGTGATGGTCATTTGGACATAAAATTTAGGCTAGTGGTTTTACTAACGTCATTGGTTTTGAAATTTTAGCAGCCCTCACCATATGTAGTTTTGAATTTGCAATCCAACTTTAAGAGGCCATAACCTGGTCATCTGGGCTCCAAATTGAGTGCAATTTTTTTTATTTTGGCTAAAACTTCCTAAACTTTTCAGTGGTGGTATTATTTTCTAGTTTTGGTGAATGGATTTGCCAAAAAATCTAGTTTTAGGTGACTTTACATGTTTGATCCCTATTTTTGCAACTTTAAAGGCTTCATTCAAGCTCATATGGATACATTTTCAGGTGCCATTTTTTTTAGAGTGTATAACTTTTTGAGTACTTTCAAAATAATCTATCAGATTGTAGCCTTATTTGAGAACAAAATCACTTTCAGATCTAGGCCCTTTTTTGGCCTTGTATGATCATTGTAATACTTGTATCTTGATTTGATTCTGAGCAATATTGACTTGAGTCTCTTTTGGCCTCATTGCGGTGGTTGTAAACATAAATGTCAGAATTCCACTTTGGCCCATTTTGGCAAGTGGAAATTGTACACGCACTATATATAAAGTGCCAAAAACATCACATTGGGGGAGTTCTTTGATTGAATGAATTTGAGGGGGTGTCTTGTATTGTTCTGTCTCTTTCTCTCTTGTGCTCTTTCCTTTTTGTATCATGGGTTCACCTAGATGTCCATTGTTAACTTCACATAACTATGCTACATGGAAAGATAAAGTATGGATTAAACTAATGGAGAAGGGTTTAAATCTTTATGTAAATGGCATAATTAAAGAACCCATTGGTCCTAGTGTGGATGATAATGCAAAAAATGATTGGAAAATCAAAGACAATATGGCTTTAGAAATTATAAGGAGTTGTGTTCATGAAGACGTCTTCTTCTACATTTCAAGCTTTGAGGATGCCAAGAGTGCTTGGGACAAACTTGAAGATTTAAATGGTAAAGTGGATGCAAAAAAGGGATTCTCAATTAAGGATGATCTACTTCTCTTGGATCCTAGAAATTTTGACATAATTTAAGACCGTGCCAACTAATCCAATGAGTTGAGAGAACTAATTAAGGATTGTGGTAATCCCATGAAGGATGATAAGTTGATTCATCACATCTTGAAGAGACAACCTTCAAAATATGAATATTTTGTCTCGATTTAAAATTCTTACAAGTTGAACATGGGAGGTGCCATCAATAAGCCTTCATTTGATGCATTTTTAGAAATTTTTATGTTTGAACAGTCAAAGTTGATGGATACGGGTATTCTCAAGTCTTTAAATTCTGTGGAATTGGTGGCTAATAATGAGAACAAAATATATCAAGGTGGACAAAGTTTCAACAATAAAAAAAAGAAGTGGAATCCAAAATCACAATCAGAGACACAACAATCTTCCTCCTCACAATAAGGCAATTCTTCTTTCCACAAAAGGGGAAACAACAACAAGAAGGTTAAAATATGTTGTGCTATTACAAGACACCAAATCATGATGAGCATCATTGAAAGAATAAGAGAATTTATGAGTTGGAAGACTTACTCAAGAAGAACAAAATCAATGTGCCAAATGCTTCCAAGGATTCATCTCCATCCACTTCAAAGGGAAAAGGGCAAGAACTTATGGAAAGTTCAAGTTCTTCAAAGGAATTGTTGGGTGAGTAAGAGTCGCCTTATTTTGAACTTTTCAAGTTCTCATGTCAAGCTTCACTCTGTTCATTTTTCCACCTTGTTGGTCTTCCCATGAGTCTTCGCGCATTTGAATTTGTCAAATCCGAGCCTTTGGCGTCGTTTGTATCAGTTTGACCCATTTTAAACCAATAACATATCCTTTCAAGGCATTTGAATCACTTCAAACATTTTCGAACTCCGGTTCGAAGTAGTTCGAAGGAGTTCAAAAGCGGCCCGAGTCCTTTATTACTAACGATGTGTTATGCAGGAAGGCTAGCGGCATTTTCTTCTTGAGAGAGGTTGAACCTCTTCGAGCTCTGGTTCGAAGGAGTTCAGAGTAGTTCAAACGGACTACCGGTGTGATCAATAATGATGGAATGTCCTGACAAGATGTGCCGTGTAGACCTGGCATGATTTCATTGGACGGGCCAGTGCACGGAAAATGAGGCAATCACTTGCACAATTGGGAAATATTTGGTTTGAGATTGAATAATGATGATTGAAAAGGTGGCGGATCCTGAAGAGTTAATTTGATTTGAAGGCATTTATTGCTTATCACCACTTGGTATCAAAAAATTTATTAATACTCGCGTAATGGAGTATATTTCGCGCTTCAAGTGGCAACTAAAAATAGAAACTGGGTAAGTCATTTTTTTCCCTATTGTACACTGCGAGGTCTGGGTGCTGGAAGGGTGGTCTGATCGAAGTGCAAAGCATACAGGTAGCTTCTTTCAAGCTCTACCTTCTCATTTCTGGTTATTCCTTCAAATTCATTAGTTCAAGCAGTGAGCTGGTAGACTTTCATATTTTTAGGCAGGCATGAGGTCTGTCATGCATTTCTTTGGCAACGTGAAGAATCTTGAATGTAAGGCCCCGGTCATAACAGACACGAATCTTTTAGGGGTCTCAGTCGATACTATACCTTCAAAACTCTCAACTTGTGTTGACGAGGAGTACATTGTAGAAGTCCTAGCTAGTGGGTTGTTAGAAGCGGTTGCTTTCCCACCGGCTACTGTTTGTCTAGAATTGGTGCAAGAATGTATCAATAGATACGATGTAAAGTTGAAGAGTATTTTGAACACGGATGGTCAAACCCTAATCCCTGTTAACCGCAGAACCATTTCAGCAGTCTTCAAAATACCAGATGAAGGTCTGGTCAACTTCACACCTACCCAGTCTCTGGCCCAATTCAGGGAAAATGCTGATAAAAATAGGAGTCACATAGTGAGAAGATGGATGAAGACCAACTATAAAGGAGGGTCGCGGTTACCCAAAACTCTCACCAAGGATCATATGAACCCCCTAATACATGATTTGGTTGTTCTCCTTCATCGATTAAAAGGTTCAGAATAGGCCCTATCCTTTGATGAGTGGATGTATCATTTTGTAGAAATCATCTTAGAAGGAAGTCAACATATTGACTGGGCTGAAATTATAGCCGCATCTCTTCAGGACCAGCTCAGACAGACTCAGATGACCAAGGAAGGATTTTACATGTCTTCGTACCTGATGTATTGCTTGGCCTGCACTCAGGACCTATACCCTATTCAGAAAGCTCCCTGGAATGGAGATTTATTTATCCATGAGTGTTGTCCATTACTGAGAAGAGATAAGGTTTTGGAGGATTATAGAACAATACATGATATGTTCTGGGGGAAATTGCGTCAGGAATTGGCTGGTAGGCCTAACCAGAGGATTTCAGACAATGCGCAGAGATTAGTTAAAGTATTTGGTAGCTTTTATATTCAATTTCCCTGTTTTACTTATATTCGGGTAGGAGGATTCGAAGAAGAACCATTGAAGCTGCCTAGGTACGCTTTTGACTATTTCATTCTTGCAGAAGTTTGTAGACAGTTGTTCATTGTCATTAAAACAGCTCTCCCGGAAGATAAATGGAACTCTCTGTTCCCAGTGAAGTTAGGCCACTTAATCTATAACAGCATGCTGGACGCATCTGTTGTGGGGAGTAATTTACTGAACTTCCACATGCCTTTCTATGAACCAAGAATAGGGTTTGATAGTAAAGGCTTTGCCAGACAGACCCTGGGATTAGGAAAATGCCCTTCACCAAGTTACCATCTGGAGGACTTGTGGGAAGATCTCGGCAATGAAAAAATGATTTGGGAACGAGATAGAACCAGGCTTACGGTATCTCAGAGTAAACTGCTGTAGTTGAAGTTTGATACCAGAAATATAGAAGATAATGATCCAGAGGTTCCCTATCCATCCGCCACCTTTTTCGAGGAGGATGCTGTTTCGATCATCGATTGGAGTAGAGAGGAGTCTAGTGATATCAGACTCTGGGCCCGCAGCATTTTTGAGGAAACAGAAAATTGGATCGTGGCGAAGAAGAAAGACGTTCAACTTCTTACAGATACAAGTCATAACACTGGTTCGCCCATTAAGAGTGTAACACAAGCCCTTGCTAATAGTTCTCTTTTGTCATCAAATGCAGGTAAGAAAATACTAGTGAAGGAGAAAACGGCCTCGGTGAAACATCCAACCATGCCAAGGTCAAGACCAAGGACGAGATCTGAGAAGAAAATCCAAATGGCCTCAGAGGAGCCTGATTATCTGGATGACGTCGGTGACCTCAACGATGAAGATCTCACCTTCACCCCTGATCATAAGGGGAAGATGCAGGAAGGTCTCACGCACTGCCAAGACCTATCTCAGAATGCAGATGCACTTGTCAAGACCCCTGACAATCGAATGCTGTCCAACACAGTCCCACCTTGGCTCACGAAATCAGTTAATAAAAGGAAAAGCTTCAAGCCTCTATCTATGCCAGTTAAAGAAATAGTGACGAGGTACACAGCTCGTACTCTGAAAGCTAAAAGGATGAAGAGTGATACGAGGCTAATAACAGATCCTTCTACCGGGAAAGTCACTGCTGAAATTGCTACAGTGAGATCTATGGGAAATACCCAAGATCCTGAGCTCGAGGATTATGAGATAACGAAGATGGATTTTGGAGTGCTGAACAGGGATTCTCGTGATCACATTTTCAAATTCTCTGCCGATCATATGCTTGGACAGTCGCAAAAGGATGGCAGAGAGAAGCGGGAGTTGAAACAGATAGTTTCAACCATGGCAAAATTCCTATCTTCGCTTGCTGAGAATGGTGCAATATCTTTAGCGCAGGCTCATCAGGGGTTTGACCCTAATTCGACGGAAAGTCAGAAGCTGTTCAAGCAGGTTCAGCAGGGGAGGACCTGGACAGAGGTAATGAAGGCATGGACAGACGACATCATAGCGAAAGGCAGTGCTTTCATAAAAGAGTTTGTGAGTACCCGTACAGAGGGCGAAGTGCTCTTGGGGGAAATTTAGACATTGATCCCAATATGGGAAAGTGAAGCTGAAAGTTGTTCAGAGATCATGAAAAGAGTACAAGAAATTGAAGATTACGGAGTGAAGAAATTTCTGACAGAGAACCCCATGAAGCTGGTTGACCTATGTATGCTGTTCATCCTAAAGAAGAACTTCAGTTGGAAGAACACTTTGTTCGAGACAGCCATTTCTCAGATGCAAGTTATGGAAAAGGCCGTGAAGGAGATTCACTCTGACACCCTGAAGGACATTAAAATAGTAAATCCCTCAAGTATTCTACAATTGGAAGATGCAGACCAGGGAGTTGATGCATTAGTGAAGTCCTTTGTGGATGAAATGAATGCTTTCAAGGAAAATGAAGCGCCGATGGTTCATGACCTCACAAGGACCGCCAACATAGAAGCAATGCTTATCTTAAACCGATATGCCAAGTTGACCGCGTTGAAGAACCTGCACGCCCTGCCTACTCAGGAGCTACTTCGAGTTTACCGGTCCTGGAAGCTCGTAAAGGTTGCCACATCAGAGGATGCTCAAGAAAATTGAATCAAATTTAGTTTTGTTTACTCAATTGACCCTACTTTGACTCTTCTTTAGAAACTGGTTTATAACTGTTAACTGTTTCTTGTTTTAATGGGGTCCGAGAAGCCGGGTTTTTCAGGAGGCTTTCTCAGACCGTTTAAACTATTTAAGCTGGTGCTTAAGACATGGAAGGGATATAGATTAGAATAGAGAAAAAAGATAGAATTGAATAGAAGCAGTAGTACAAGTTCTTTTCAATTTTTGCAGTAGTTTGAATGACTGATGATAACTGGACTTTGAGCCAGTCTTACCTGAATACTTGTGCATGAAAATATTTTGATCTTTGAATCAAATAGTGAAATATATATGTTCTACTTTGGGAATTATATATCGATCTTGTGTATGTGCTATTCAGTTTCAGTCATTTATTATAGTTCTCTGAGTTATAGTTTTTCTGTAGATGCATTTTTGTTAAGTTAGTCTAAATTTCTCTGAATGGCCATTGAAGCTTATTTTTCTTCTACAAGGTAGTCTTCTATTCCATCATTTGGTTTTGCAAGTTTCTATTGTTCTACCTCATCCGTCTAGGAACGGTTGAGAGTCCTTTTACTACTTTTCAGTTAAAAGCTTGTATGTTAAAATTACTTTTTCCATTCGTTGAATATCTTATAAAGGGAGCTGTACCTTTTTGCAAAATTCAGAGGGAAGAAAAGTAAATGCTTACCTGACTGTTGTGTAAATGATTTGTTTTCAGAGGCATAGAGTCAGAGGATAAATATCAGAGTATAAAGAGAACAAATCTGTTCGCCAACAGGAATATAAGGTACCTCACATCTTTGTAGGGAATGATACACAAGTGGAAGTTGAAGGGAAAGGACAAGTTGAGATGGATAATGGAGAGTTCAAATATGTTCTCTATGTTCCTAACCTTAGCACCAATCTCCTTTCAATTTACCAAATCATTCACTATGAAGGTGGAAATAAAGTTGAGTTCCTTCCTGATTCAGCAAAGGTGCAAAATCTTAAGGATGATTCATTGGTTGTAGTGGATAAATCTAATCATGACACAAGGATTTATTATTTCTCCCACTTTGTGCCTAAGTATCCTTCACATGCCTTGTTGACATCTTGATTTCTACTATCTTCAGCTGCTTAGCTCAAAACATATGGTCAAAAGGTCTACCTACCATCAAATTTTCTAAGGGTGAATGTTAAACTTTTTCAATGGAAGTGCATCTTGAAGAGAAGTTTTAAAATGAGAATTCTTGGAGAGCATCAGTTGTTCTTGATTTGATTCATAGTGTACTAGCAGGCCCCTTTCTAGTGACATCAGTCAACAAGGATTTCTATTCTCACTTTCATTGATGGTTTTTCCCACTACACATGGGTCTACTTTCTTGGCCACAAGATTGAAGTGTTTGATAAGTCTCTAACCTTAAAGAGTCATGTTGAGAAGAAATCAAGTAAATCCATCAAGGTTATTTGTATAGACATTGAAAGTAGATATGTGAACTCAAGACTCAGGGACTTTTGTGAACTTGAGGGTATTGATCTTCAGAAACCAATTGCATTTAGTCCACAACATACAAGAGTTGTAGATATGAAGATTAGAACTCTTAAGGAAATGGAAAGTTGCATGATTCAAGCCAAGTCTCTTGATCCATCACTTGTAGTAGAAGCTATAAGTTGTTCCAATCACATCCTTAATAGATCTCCTCATAATGCCTTAGATGGAATGACTCCTTTTGAGGCATGGTATAGAAGATAACTGGTTATGAAATAATTTAAAGTATTTGGTTTTCCATCATGGACACATACATCTTCACATAAATGCAAGGCACCTCCACCAAGGCCTTGTACATTCATGGGATATGAAGAAGGTGTTAACGCATGTATACTTATGCATCTTGAGACTCATGAGATCTTCATAGAGAGGAATGCTCACTTTGAGGAAAGTTCACATAGATTATACTCTACTCCTCTCCATACTTCAAACATTGTCAAAACTAATAGTGACATCAATGGAAGTAATTCATATCACTCATCTACCTCAACCCTGACATGCGCGATTACACCTTTGATTGGTAAACTTAAGGTTGAGGATACTGCTTCATCATCTTCCACTAGACCTCATTGGGTTAGATAGACTCTTGATTCAATAGCTTCACTTGTGGGAGATCCTTCAAATAGTCAAAGGAAAAGGTCAAAGCATCAACATATTCCACATTCATACATTGCTACAATGATAGGTCCATATGATTCAGCACAATAGGGTACACCTTCTCTTCTAGTTACAACATCAGGGGATAAATACTTGAAAGACATTGCAAGTTTTTTTATGGAGTCCTATATTGCAAATATGGGAGACATCATTGATGATATACATCTTCTCTTTGATGAGGAAGATCCTTCTTCAATTATTGTAAGGGAACACTCTGGCCCTCTTGTCCATTCTCTACATGATCAGTCTTTTGAGGTTGATGTGATTGTGGATCCTTATGTACAACATTTGTAGGAGGTATCTTTATTATAAGGGGAGATATTTAGTTCTTTGGGACATGTTATACATCCATCCTTATTTGATCCTGACTTGTTCTTTTTCGCATTTTTGGAAGGGGCAGCCTTCGGCATTGACATAGGACATTTGAGTAGTTTTTAGATACATCATTCATCTTGAGTTTTCTTCATACTGTAGACACCTAAAAATACCTTTGATAAATAAAAATATTTTATTTTTCAGAAAACCCCTGATGACATTATCATTTATTAATTAATTATTTATTTATTTCTATGCCATTAATTCCTCCTATTTTAATTAAACACATTTAATTAAAGAATCCTTCCCCAAATCATTTAAATCAAAATTGAGTGATTTTCCTCCTATTTATTAATCAATAATTAATAAATAAAGTCACAACCTTTAAATAAATTTTATATTTATTTAAGCCCTAAAACCCTAAAATCTTCTAGACTTCCCTAAATCTTCCTAAACTCTCCTAAACCCTTCCTAAACTAGCTTAGGAGGTGATTCCTACATTTCTTAGCCTAAACCCTCATCCTTTTACTTTTGGTCAAACCCCTTCATTAATGAGCCTTACAGACTCATTAATGACTCCTTACACCATCTTTAAGGCCTCTTACAACCTCATAAAGAGACCCGTGTCTCCTCTTCCACTCTTGTTCCCCTTGTACACTTCCCTAGTATTTCTCACACATGTGTGAGCAACCTTAACCAAGGTTAATCTAACCATACCCCAAACCTTACCTCAGACTCTACCCCAAACCCTAACTCTGACCTTAAATCCTCTTCCTAACCCAAGCCCTTCCTCAAATCCTATAAGTACCCTCCTCTTCCAAGAGAAATTATTAACTCATCTTTCATTTGCATAGTAAATTTATAATGCTAGAATACTCCTAGATTCATAGCTTAATCATATATTGTTAGTTTACTTCATTTTCATGCTTTCTAACTCACATTAGCATAGCATAATGGATTAAATTAGTTTTTTTTCATTAATTTTTGCATTTCATATCATCATCACATTTCATTTTGGATTAAAATCAACTCTAGTTTAGTCATCTATAACATAATCTGAATTTGAGCATTATTAGACTCTTTGAGGCCTTAGGGGCAAAAATAGGTCTTATATACCTGGTTTTGTGTCATTATGGGGTTATCTTAGTCCCTAATCATTCCCATCCTCCCTAGTCTACATTAGGGATATTCTCCAAGTGATTCGAGAGCACACCTACATCCCTAAGTCAAGAACAAATCAAATGGTGACAAGGTGCTCCTATTTTAGTTCTATCTAAATGTCCTTGCGAATAGTTATTTTCTATATGTTAGGAATAAGCTGTTAGAATTCTTGTTAACTAATGTTTGAATGCTTACACCTATTCCAACTAGGTTAAGTTTTCTCTACACACATTTTGGCACACCTGGTGGGACACCCACCATGTAAATTTTCTCCTAAAATAGGAAAATAAGTCACAAAAACTCATTGAAATTCCTGTCTATAGATTTGTGTAGAAAAGAAAAAAAGAACTGTCAATGGGATCACTGGTACAACTAGCAAGATCACTAGTATGGTCAGTGGGATCACTATTTAGGCTTGTGGGAACGCGTTTCCACAAAATTCTATGTCTTGGGTTTTTGGTTATTTTCTTTTGTGTCTTTTTTTTCATTCACCAGTCATTTTTTACTATGAGAGAAATTGTGAATCCTTAGCTTGCAGGAATGTGTGACAATGTGGGATAATGATTGTACCTTTTTGTAAGCCTTAAGGCACTTAATCTTGTATCCACAAACCTATTTTTCTACTCTTGCGGGATCTCTTGTTGACCGACGGGATTGCGGGTTGGCCTTGTGGGATCATGGCTGCAGGTATTGACTTTACTTTAAATCATTTTTTTCTCGCACTTTTTTAGACTAATAGTCCTGCGGGATTTCTTGTATTGTCCACGGGATCGCAAATTTGGTGTATGTGGGATTACAGGAATAGGTGGCGGGATCACGAGTTTAATTGTCATAAACAAAACTTGCACATTTCTTTTGGTGTTTAAAATGAACCAAAATCCAATCTCAAATGCCTAAGAAAAATAATATAAAAAAATCTACATTTTTTAGATGTTTTAGTAATTTCCATTTTCAGAGGTCTTTGGAGCGTTTATGTGCCTAGGTTGCTTCCAGGAGTCTTGTACTCTTGAAATTTTCCTCTAGATAATTGGATTATCTTTCCAATGGTGTAAACAGTGCATATTTTTGAGTTGTGAGTAGAAAGTAATGCCTTCTACAAGGGGGTATAAATTTCAAAGTCATTTTTTTTTCATTAGTTAGTTTTTTGTTCTAATCAAATTGGGCTCTAAAAAAATCAAATCTTGAGTGAATATAAGGAAATGAACCAAATTCCAAAGAGTCATTTCCTTTTGATCCTAAAAGTAAATACACAAAATCTTGAATGACTTAAAGTGAAAATAAAGCAAGTTCTTTCCATTTCAGAGTTCAAATCAGATTCCTAAGTGAAGCAAAAACTCAATCTTGAATGCCCAAGTAAAGAATTTTCAAATCTCTCAAATTTACTTTTTTTTGAGGGAAACAACAACTCAAAAGTCTTAAAAATTTGTGCTTGCAAGATTTCAATTCAAAAACTTAATCAATTTGGGAAAGAAACTTCTTGATGTGTCTTTAAAAGTTTCACATTCAAGCATATTCTTAATTTAAGTGACGTAAAAAACTTGAACTCAAACAAGTCCACTTGTTTTACTTATAGTGAAGCATGTCCAAAGAGAAAATTTCTTCCTCTTTGGAGAATGACTTCAAAACCGGTACTTCCCCAGCCGGTATAGAAATAAAGTGTTGAGAAAACTCTCACTTCATCCCCTCAAGCTCAGGAAATGCAAGTTGATGGTAGCCTGAGGTAGGTGAATATCCCTACTATTTCAGCATGGTCAACCAGGCTCTTAAGTGAGTCACACATGTACAAATTGATTGGGAGGACTCCATGGATCAAACTAAAAACCTAATAAAATAGAAGCTACCCGATCTAATCCTGAAGGTATCAAAATCTTTGTGTAAGGACCGATCCCTATGGTTTCTCGGATCACCTTAAGACACTCGCCATATGTATCCCTTTTAGGGGTATCAAGCTATGGGAAATTATTTTGATACTAGCATTCCCTTAGGTAGTTTTGTTTAAATTTTTTTTGAAGTTATAAACTCAGTGCAGACATCTGTCAAAACATACACATCTTTCGGAAGCTCTATCAAATTTAGTGGTCAATCATTTTCTTGTATCCCACAAAGTTGCTTTATCCTTTGTCAAGATTGATTTCAAAGTGTCTTTTTGGAGTTTATCCTTTGCCATTGGAAACATCAAACTGAGCCAACACTTGGCCAAGATCATTTAGACACCCTTACAAACAAATCCTTCAAAATCAGATACCCAAATCTTTATTTCAATCCAATTACCAAATCTTCCCAAAGCTATGTCTAACTTTACCATACACAAGAAAGCCAAGCTTCCTAATTCCCAAGTTTACCAAGAGAAGAAGGTTGTAGAGAGAAACCTCAAAGATCACCAACCTTCTCTAAAGGCAATCCAAGTTGAAGAGATTAGTAGAAACTTGACAACATGGGCTATAACACTAGACTCAAGAAGTTTTCCTACCGGTTCTAGGTTAATCATTGCTATATCAACCTAGAGAGTAAGGACTAGTTCAACCCATTGTATATCCACCATTCCTTCAAAATCCCACACATTCCTTTAGAATCCCACAATATTTTTTCAACATCCTTTGCATCCTAAATCATTCCTAGTTGCATCATTGCATCACCATCCACCCTTAGTTGCATCCTAAATCATTCTTCTTTGCATGCTTGCATTATTTATCATTTTCCTAGTTGTGTCATAGGTCATCCTTTTCAACTTCATCTAGGTCATCCTCTTCAAGATAGCATCATTCATTCATCCTTCATCGTCCTTCCATTAGCAATCTACAATTAGAATCCCAAATCCTTGATCCATCATCCTTGTTATTATCCATCATCCTTGATCTAAAACCCAAAATTCACCATCCAATTCAAAAACCCATCATCCTTGATCCAAATATAGTGATCCCAAATCCATCCACTTAGTGCCTTATCCTTTTGAGTTTCTTTCAATCCTTATCCCAAATTAGAAATCCCCCCCCTTTGACAGAGCATTGTCTAGGGAAATCTATACTTTTTCTTGTAAGCCTCATCATCTCGAGCAAGAGATTTGCATGCATTGATAAGAATCATGTTAGCCAAAGATCATCAGTCTATCCTAGGTTGAAAAATCCTACCATTGATCCTACATTAGGAAGCAGAAGCTCATTTGTTGACACTTAGTAAATCTTCCACCATCTTCCACCAATCTTCCATCATCCTTGAGCCTTCCACCATCCTTCAAATCCAATTCAAGCACTCCACTATCATTTAGTATTTCACCATCCTTGAGTTGATCCAAATCCTTTCATTTACATCTTAGAAATCCACCATCCTTAAGTTCTTTAGATTTGCATACACCCATCATTTACATTATCATCTTTAGATCTGCATTCTATGCATGTCGAGACAAGATCCAGGAAGAGAAGGAACATGAATCCCAATCAGACCACTAATTCATCAGATCCTAACAATCCTACCAGCATGATGGTAACCTACAATCCTCAAAACCCACAAGTTGATAATGTGTGGGAAGACCCAAATGGACCCCCCACCTCATTTTCCATAGAGAATTTAATGAATCATCTAGGGAATGCACAAATAGTAAGTGCACTTATTGATCAAAATTGATAAAGCATATTGGCTAACTATACACATGAAGGTAGTCCCATTCCACCACATCTGCAACCTCTCATCCCCATAAAATCTATTCAAATCCCAACAGCAGTCTATACCCCATCATCCAGCAGATTCTTGATCCTAACCTACAATTTCTTGGGAAATTTCATCTATCCCCCATTTCTTGCAAAAAAACTTCACAAATCCCACAACACTAATCATAACACAATCCAATCCATTTTCCATCATGGGAACACCATCATCTTCTGCAGCATCCCAAGTCATCACTCAAGCCCAAATCTTCCCACAAAATCAACCTCCACCTCCTACACAATCTACCACACAATCAATTCCTCCACCACCCATGGTCCAAGAGACATCATCCATTCCAGGGGAAATGTATTTGTTTCCCTTTTTCTCCCACCAAGCCTCTACATCAACATCATCCTTTCCCAGGGAAATGCAATCATTCCCCTTTCCTACTCAAAAAACTTCCACATCAACACCACCTTTCTTATGGGGAACACAAGCATCTCCTTCCACTTCCCAACCAATATTTTCCCAAGTATATGTGCTACATCCATCTTTCATCTCCAATACACAAGCCCAGCAATCAGCCTTCATAATAGGGATGCCCTTCATGGGATCTCAGAATCTACATCTACATCCCAAACTCCCATCACATCTACATTTCCAACATCCTCCACATCACAACTCCCACCATGAATTGGTTCTTGTTTGGGCCTTACTCAAGAAGAAATGCATGCTTTGGGCATACCCACCCAATCTCATATATCCATGCATGCAAACCAACAAGCCACCTTCTCCCAAAATAGCACAATAGCAACCATCACAACCTCTACTAGCTTCATCCTTTCCTTCATACACCAACTATCTATCTGCACCACCTACCACTTTTCAAATGGTTCCACCACCCCAATAGAAGAGTTCTTCCCATCTTGCAAGCTATCTTCCCCAGCCACCTATTGCTTCTAGCTTCCCAACATCCATTCCACCCTTAAGAAATGTAGGAATTCATCCAACATACATCAACCAAGCCCAAAGCCAAGTGCATCAAGCCCAAGCCTACCAACAAGATGCACCATTCCATCAGCCTCCTGCACAATAACAGTACTTCCCAGCACAACAATAGCATCCCATCATCCCCCAGCAACAACAAGCAGTTCCATATCCTCTATAGCAATATGCTCCCACACCTCAATAGTAGTATCCTACCCAAAAATCATCACCCCAACATCCATTCCAATTCACTTATCTTGTTGGGAAATCTCCATATCCCACTCCATAATATCCACCACAAAATCACCCTTATTCACCAGCACCACTAGATTCTTTCCAAATGGGATTACCCACTCAAACACCAATCAATGATGAGGGGTAATAAATGAAGAATTCTCTTAAGAAACTAAAATCTGGCATAGAGAACAAGACCTTCAAGTTTGAAGAGGTGTTTCCCTATCCATTTGATCAATCACTCATGGTTGTCCCTTTCCCTAAGCATTTAGAGACACCCAAATTCGATAAATATTGAGGGAAAGGAGACCCTATAAACCACGTCAAAGAGTTTTATATGGCATGTTAAGAAGTGGCATATAGTGATAACTACCTTATGTGCTTATTCCCAAAAATTTTGGGATGCTATTGAGTGGTTTTACAAAATACCCTATGGGAAAATCTCAACCTTTTTCAAGCTCTCTAAAAATTTCATTGCACAGTATGCCCATAATGTTGAGAATGAGTTGTCTTTGTTGGATCTTTGCAAATCAAAATAGAGGGGAGGAGAAATATTAGCTGACTATTTGCAACAATGGTAGAACCTTATTACCAGGTTATCATACCAACCACTTGAGAAGCATCTAACCAAGATCTTTATCAATAACCTGCATCCCAAACCATCCCACTTCATGAGGATGAACTGCATCCAAGCTTACCAAGATATCAAAAGCAAGGGGTTAGATATTGAAAGAGGCCTCCTAGACGAAGGCACAATCTGGCATTACAAGGATGATTCCTACAGAAAACCTAGTAATGACAAACCCCTTTACTAGAATAGAAACAAAAATGTTGTTACTAATGGAGCCATAGACACCAAACATGCCCAAATTGTTGTGGTTAGTCCTACACCAAGTCCTGCATATCAATAACATCAGCCTTAGATCACTCAGAAGCCTATGTAGAACTATCAGAAACAACCCCCATCCATCAGCAACCCATGCAGAACTATCAACAACAAGTGCATCAAGAAAATCAAGGTAATCCAACCTATCATACTAATGCCATATCAATAACTCCCAATCAGAATAAGCCTTGAGCCCAGACCCACCAAAAGAGAATCTTCACTCCTCTAGGTGAACCTCTGGATGTAATCTTCCATCACATGGCCAAGGCCAATCTAATCATGTACCTTCCAACTTAGCAATTTGATGATGCCACTCCCAAAACAAACTGGTACAAAGATCATGAGTACTATGATTATCATTATGTCAAAGGATGCACTACCCTAAGGTGCATGAAGCTAAAGCATTACATACAAGATCTCATTGATAGAAAAGAGATCCAAGTGGACAGACCAGCCCAAGCCTCACCAAATGCCAATCTACAAATCTATCAAAATGTGTTCCCTTAACACAATAATATGAAGAAATAGACCAATGCCAATCCTCCACCCCAAAACCAAGGAAAATACAAGCAAGGAGACCATGTTGATCACAAAGACTATACGACTACTAATATAAACTATGACAAATTTGTTGGATGTATAACCCAAGTCGAGCCCATAGTCAATGTCATCCAAGTCAAAGGAGCAGATAGTCAGTGTGTTGTTACTACCTATAGAATCCAAATATCCATCACTGGTGCAAATCCAAGGCTAGTACATAATGCACAATACAACCTTATAGAACATCTTGGGAATACACCTGCCCAAATCTCCATCCTTGACCTTCTCCACACTTCACCTATCCATCAATAAATCCTCAACTGAACCCTTCATGAAGGACATGTCCCCGTAGACATAAACATCATCCAGTTTGAGAATCTTGTGGGACATTTATCAACACCATGTTCTCTTTCCTTTAAGCCATCTGACATATCAATCATTTCACCTAACCACAATCTCCCTCTCCGCATCTCCATTATGTCAAATAATTTTCCATTAAAAGGGTCATGATAGATAATGGCTCAACCCTAAACTTGTGCACTTTTAAATTCATTCAGTAGATACAGTTCACGAAGGCTGACATTGTAGATCCCTATAGTGTTTTTGTCTATTAGTGTCTCACACTTAGTCATTATCTAGGCAATGTTGGTCTATCATCACTGTGACCGAGTCATCATGTATAGGCTAAGTCATGTAATGTACATTTACCAAGCAGTAGTCACTACCGAGTAAACCAATGGTCACCGAGTACTTTTTGTATTAGTCGAGTAACTTTTTGCCAAGTTATGTAATGAAGACAATGTCGAGTGCTAGAGTATAAGGAACAATGAATGTTGAGTGCAAGAGATATCGAATGTCGAGCAAGCTAGAATTAACATATGTGTTTGTTATGGCACAATCACCGAGGTAAAACATTTTGGCTGACATTCATATTTTGTTTATTGTTTGTTGATGAAATCACAAAGGTGATTACGCTTCTATTTTGTAATCATTAATCCCTATGCAACACTTGGAGCCAATCAGAATTAGGGAAAGGTTAATTGGAAAAATGAGTTAACCTAGATCATAGATCTCAAAACTTGGAGAAATTTAGTTGTCTATATAAGATGAGATCTAAACCCTAATAGATGTGTGTGTGGATGTGAAAGGAAAGAGAGAATATCTTTAGACCAGTGAATTATAATGATAGAGTTTAGTGACTGAGTGAAATAGAGTAAAGCGGTGAAGGACAGAACATAGATAAACTTGATACATAAGATCAAATCAATATTGGAAGGAGAAGATATGTAATCAGCATACAGTGTAGACCAAAGGATCAAGTACTGAGACATTCTAAAAAGTGTATCAGGGTAAATCTCTTAACAGAGTGGTTTTAACAGACCTTATGTAATCTCTTAACTGAGTGCTTACTTAGTTGTAAGTTTTAAATCCTTTTGCAAGGTAGATTGTATAATTCTTTAAGATCTTAACAGGGTAGACACCTCACAGGGTAGATCATATTTTGTGATCAAATTTGTAGCCCTAACAGGAAAACTTTATACTATAGTAGTGAGTATTTGTGGGTGTCATCCGCACCCCATATTTATCTTTCAAGGGTTTCTAGGTAACCAAATTACTGTGTTATGATTACTTTCATGAATGATGTTTAGTTTCTTGGTTTCATTACATTGATGAAGTTTGTGATAATGCTATGCAATTTTTTTAGTAATGTTAAAATGGATTAATAGGTGATATATGATTCACCCCCCCCCCCCCCCTCTCTGTATCATATTTCCCAATAGATTTCCAACAATTGGTGTCATGACAAAGTTGCACCAGACCTATCCCCTACTAGTATTCAGGAAGTTGTGGAATAGTATAGGAAAAAATTTGATCCTAAGCTCAGAGCTTACTCTATCCTTCAACACAAGGTTAAGGATGTTGTTCAAGAAAGTCTTAGGACTTGGAAGATTGTTTTTGGTTTGTTAATTGACAAAATTTCACAACTAGACGCTAGCACATCTAAGGGTGTTGAGCTAGATAATAAAGAAGATATAAATGATCCACATATTCATGATAAAGAAGCTCCCAAGGAAGATAAATTTTAGGAGTTACCTGAAGTAACTATTTTTTACATCACTGAGGATACCCTAGCGAAGAATCAGGTATTGACTGAGGAAGATATATAAGCCAAGGAAGCACACGCTACATCTTTTTTGGGTAGTAACACTATGATATTACAAGTCATGGATTATCCCACAATTGATGACACATCAACTATCAACACAACCCTCATAAATCCTCAAGTTATTATAGTTGACATGTTATCCAGTATCAACACTACCAAGGCACAGGATCAGTCGGCAACTGCACTTCAGTCTACATCTGCTGAAGAGCCACAAAAAGAAAAATCAAATCAGTTTGCACTAGTGTTTGTAAATCCTCATGTGGAGGATAATGGAAAAGAAGAGAAGGTAATAGATATTGACATCCAAGAGCCTAAGGAGCAAGAGGAAATAAAATCTCTTGTACAGATGCTGAGTGGGAATACACCGAAGAAGAAGGCACAGAAAAAGAAGGCAAAAATTTCTACACCTTAGGTAACACTCAAAGAAGTTATTGTGATTCTAAAATAAGACACAAATAATTTATCATATGAACAGATGCATACATTGCAAGATTTACTAAAGAAGAAAAGTAGGCAAGAAGAATTGAGAAGCGAACATCAGAAAAAGCAAGTTCTGCATGAGATAAAAGGTATATTCATTGATTCTTTTGACATGACTCATGTTAATGACTCTGACCCCATACTAGAACAACTTTTTCACATAGTCAAGAAAGTGACAGATGATGAAAGTGAAGAAAATGATAAGTTGTTGTAGTGGTTAGAAAGAAAATTTGAGACAAATGTACTAAATAAGGTCTCTAACGAGATAGCAGTGAAGCAGGTAGAACTTTCTACCCAAATTACTGATTCAGAAGGAGTTGTACTTAATCCACAATCTTTGTACAAGAAATTTTACAATGTAGAAGAATTTACCAAGGATAAATAGGAGCTGGTAGATAGACTACAACTAGATATAAAGTCTACTGGTCACTCATTGATTTTGGATACAAGATCCAACTCCAAACACTATGCCAAGCTTCTACATTCTCAAGGAAGGATAGCTGAGTTGATAGCTAATGATGGTAAGATAAGGGCTCATCTACTCTCTATTCAAACAATGTTAACACCTCACCTAGAGGTCATCCAAAGAGAGTTAGCAAAGGCTAAGGAACTATTACAGAAAGATCCTCATCTTTCTACTATCGAGAGCCTAGTCAACCTAGCTACCAAGCTAGAAGTGCAATTAGAGGTTCTAAAAGTTGCAACATCAAGTTGGGACTCTACATTACACATGGTTATGATGCTTCACAAACCATTTCTAGAGAAACATTGCAAGCTCCCTACTAATGAAGAAATCATAAGTGCCAAAAACAAGGGGGAAATAATATAATGACATATCAAGGCACATAGGGAGGCAATAGAATCAAAGAGCAGAAGCAGAATGGAATGGTATGATATACTCAGTTTTGTATATGTATTTATCTTAGGGAGATCATTCTATTAATACTAAGTACTCTATGTAAATATATTGTAAATGTCATGACAAAGTATTTTTGCCACTAATATCAAAGGGGGAGATTGTAGATCCCTATAGTTTTGTTGTCTATTAGTGTCTCACACTTAGTCATTATCTAGGCAATGTTGGTCAGTCATCACTATGACCGAGTCATCATGTATAGGCTAAGTCATGTAATGTACATTTATTGAGTAGTAGTCACTGTCCAGTAAAAAAATAGTCATCAAGTACTTTTTGTATTAGCTGAGTAAGTTTTTGTCAAGTTATGTAATGAAGACAATGTCAAGCGCCAGAGTATAAGGAATAGTGAATGCCGAGTGTAAGAGATATCGAGTTCCAAGCAAGCCAAAATTAACATATGTGTTTGTTATGGCACAATCACCAAGGTAAAACATTTTAGCTGACACTCATATTTTTTTACTATTTGTTGAGGAAATCATGGAGGTGATTATGCTTCTATTTTGTAATCATTAATCACTATGCAACACTTGGAGCCAATCAAAAATAGGGAAAGGTTAAGCGGAAAAATGAGTTAATCTAGATCATAGATCTCAAAAATTGGAGAAATTCAATTGTCTATATAAGATGAGATCTAAACCCTAATAGATGTGTGTGTGGATGCGAAAGGAAAGAGAGAATATCTTCAGACCAATGAAGTATTCTGATAGAGTTCAATGACTAAGTGAAATAGAGTAAAGCGGTGAAGGATAGAATAGAGATAAACTTGATAGATAAGATCAAATTAATACTGGAATGAGAAGATCTATAATTAGCATATAGTGTAGACCAAAGGATCAGGTACTAAGACATTCTAACAAGTGTATGAGGGTAAATCTCTTAACATAGTGGTTTTAATAGACCTTATGTAATCTCTTAACCGAGTGCTTGCTTAGTTGTAAGTTTTAAATCCTTTTGCAAGGTAGATTATATAAGTCTTAAGATCTTTATAGGGCAGACCCCTCATAGGTTAGATCATATTTTGTGATCAAATTTGTAGCCCTAATAGGCAAACTTTATATTGTAGTAGTGAAGATTTGTGGGTGTCATCCCCACCCTAGTTTTACCTTTCAAGGGTTTTTGGGTAACCAAGTTACTATGTTATGAGTACTTTCATGAATGATGTTTAGTTTATTAGTTTCATTACATTGATGAAGTCTGTGATAATGCTATGCAAGTTTTTTAGTAATGTTAAAATGGATTAATAGGTGATATCTGATTCACCCCCCTCTCTGCATCACATTTCTCAATAGATTTCCAATAGACATATCACATGAGGTCATCACTATCACGGCATATGATAACATGGAGCATACCTCTGAAGGTACCACTCTTTTTCCTATCAAGCTGGGCCTTGAAACTCAAGACACCATCTTCCATGTTGTTGATCTTGACCTACCATTTAACATCCTTCTTTTTTTACCATGGATTCATTCCATCAAAGTCATACCATCCACATATCGTCAGTGCATCAAATTTTTGCATCAAGGCACTGAGATCACCATCCATGCAGACCCCCAACCCTTTGCGTATTGTCATACGTTGGATTCCTCATTGTACATACTCAAGTAGTGGACTTCTCTAAGTCATTATATCCAAGGGAATCCATGAATGGGAAACCTTAGAAAGAGACCTAGAGCTCTCTATGTATGGATTTGCAAGATTATTAAAATTGCTCTCAACTAGAGCTACTAAGCTTATGACCTTGCTAGTCAACCACACAATGAGAGATTCAAATGAAGACAAGGGAAAGAATGCCAATATCCCCAAGAATAAAATGAAATGAAATGCAATGCAAGCTAGAAATGAGAGTGCAAGCTAAGCTATGAAAGGAAATATGAAAGTGTTACAATCCTTTCTAATTAAGCTAGATGAAGTAATCTAAAGCATAAAGGAAACTAATTAGCTATGAATGCCATGAAAATGAAACTAAGATGCAAGAAATGAAACTAGAATAGCATGTAAATATGAAAGCCAAGAATGCTCCAAATCTCCAAATCTCCAAAGTCACCTACAAAACCTACAACATAACATTAGCATAAAAAGAATGATCCTAAGATGAGAAGAGAGCTCTCCTTTTATAGGAAATGAGAAAGAATGGACCATGGAGATTAAGAGGCAAAAGATTTAATCAAGGGTGGAGCTTGAAAGAGGGGCAATCCATGTGCAAAAGTATCCTCCAATGAGAAAATAAGAGTTGACTTTTATGTCCATATGAGACAAAAAGTGTTTTTTCTCTTTTTATAAAATAAGAATAATGCTTTATTTGTGCAACTTAGGATAAGAGTGTTGGAATCATTTGTCGTTGCACCAAAAGCTCAAACTGTCAATGCCTGATACAAATGTTAGATTTAACCTGATCCACGGGAGGTGGTTAAGCCATGTCACGAATCTCCAAGGAGGTGTTGACCGCCAAGTCAACAATCTCCCCCTTAGCACCGACTGAGCCTTCAGCACCCACTGAAGGGAGACTCAAACCCGTGACCCAAGGCTCTGATACCAATTGTTGGAATCATTTTCCATTGCACCAAAAGCTCAAAATGTCAATGCCTGATACAAATGTCAGATTTAACCCGATCCACAGGAGGCGGTTAAGCCATGTCACGAATCTCCAAGGAGGTGCTGACCACCAAGTCAACAAAGAGGAAAAGTTGGGAACTTTTATTTAATAAAAGGAGAGGAAATATTACTTTTAATTAAATAAAGACTTAGGATAAAATGGTTAATCCATGGAATAAAATTGAATAAATTATAGAATTAGGATTTGATCAAGGAAAAGGATATTAAGCTGAAAATGTTGATTCAGGAAATTGATAAATTGTTGAATGGGGGCCCAAAGTCTAAGCGACCATTTTAGGGTGCATACATTTGCCTCTCTTTGAGTAATGTGAGGTTGACTTAGGATCACATGCATTCAAAGAATGGAATTGAAATGTGAGATCGATTTGGGATCACAAAACAACTCAGATGTGTGTTCGACGAATGGGAACACATCAGGACAAAGATAAGCATAAGCCGAAAAAGATAAGCTGAAAGACAAGACCAACACCATTGTTGTTAAGTGCTAATCAAGTCTCAAAATAGGAGATAAGAATCTCAAGCAAGGCTGATTGATAAAGCTGAATCAAAGATTGAAGCTGATAGGTACTGCCCCCTCAGAATTGATATTGAAATCAGGTAGAGGAGAAATAGCAAATTGATAAACCTGATCAAATCACTAGAAATCATAATCAAAGATGAAGGATGATAGAATAACCACCAAGCAGTGAAAATATGCCTCACTTTGACTAAGTTTGACTGAGAAAGATGAAGAATAAATATTAAGTCAAACCTCAAAAGGATGAAGTGAAGGGAATGAATGAAAGACTAGAAGATTTGGAAGAGGTGGAAATGAAGATGCCCCAACAAAGATTGAAGGATCAGGCCTCAAATGGTCATTCAATTGCGCAGAAGAAGGGAAAATTTTAAAATGTGATTTTTACTATCAAGATGAACTCAGATTTCAATTTTGAGTCCAAAAATGGATCCAGGACATCGAAATTAGCTAGGGGTGCAATTTTTGTAAAATTTTGAGGCATTTTGAAAATTGGCCAAAAAAAGTCAAAAGACTATATAAGCGGTAAAAAGGCTAACCCCTTATGATGATAGGAGAAGAAAAGGATGTGATGTGATATATGAGGAGTGAAAGACATAATCAAAAAGAAGTAAAAGGTGAGCACAGTTGACCGACAAGTCCATGAAAGATGAAGGAGAACTCTCTCCATATGCAAGATGCAAAACTAAACTAACATGAACCTAAGAATGCAAGCTATTGTGAAAAGTGGTTTACTTGCAAGGTCACAAAGCTATTAGTCTCTAATATTCATCATTGAGCATTATTGGTAGCATCATAAGATCATACAATATAAACTAGTACAACTATGGGTATATGAATATGATCTATATCAGATAGGAATGTGGAAATCCCACCTAGGCACCAAAGACATGTAGGTCAAGATGACTAGTGCAGTGAGATTACCTAAGTTTGGTATGGAAAGATTATACTCACATTGAGACACAAAGAAATTCAAGATGACTAGAAGCATGCACTTTCATAAAATAGTCAAGGAAAATACCTTGTAGGTCCTAAGTATCAAGTGGAACAACCATAAATGCTATTAACAGTTAGGACCAACAAAATATACCTACAAGTAGAAAAAGCAATAAAACATGTCCTCATGCCCCCAGTCTTCTAGCTTAGCATCATCAAAAACTATTAGGGAGAGAACACTCATCAAATAAATCATCATAGACATCACACAAAGAAATAAAGTCAAACAAGTCTCAGCGAGTCGAGTGTTTAAGTGCGTGTGTGTAGGTCATAGAATCAAACTTTGAGTATCGCATCTACCAGTGAGAGATATCATATCATGGTAGACTACAAATAAGATATCTGATAAGTGTTGATAAACACTTTACGCTAGGGTAGTGTTGAAAAACATAGTTGGGGTGGTGTTGAAAAACACCTTTTGCAAAATGTCCTAAAGACCAATGCATCTTAGAGACCAAAGCTAACATAGTGATGCCCCCTAGACAAAGACAAAGACCAATTCCAAACCAAGGCAATAAAGTCAAGGCATGATGGAGAAAGGCTAAGTGTCAAGGACGCATGCTAAGAAACAAGGGTGCAAAGGCCTCAAGTAGTGCCTATTCCCAAGTTTTCACCACTTGGATTTTATTGCAATTTTTTTTTTCAGGACTTTTTATAATTTTTTGGGATTTTTTCTGCCAAGGCACTTGTTTCCAGGTTGTCACCAAGGCACGTTTTCTATTTTTTTTTGAGTTTTTAAATTTTTTGATTTTTTTGGTGAGACATCAAAGCGCCTATTGCTAGGTTTTCACTAGGATGCTCTTTTTTTCATTACTTTTTATGCTTTTTAAGATTTTTTCAGCATCATATTTGAATTTTTTTTAATTTTTTAAGGATCAATAAATATGTGCAAAGGATGCCCCCAGAAAGAATAGCCATCAAACTCTCAATTAAGATCACATCATGTAGTCTCAATGTCTAGCAAGGTGGAGAACAAGAGGGATTAGCAAGTTGGTGGAAGAGATGGAAGACAAGAGAATGAAGGAGAATGAAGGGAAGAAATCCTCAATGGAATACTCCTCGAGAGTACCCAAGCTAGGGAAAAAAAATGTCATGTAAAGCACATTTGGATGAGCAATGAAAGGCCAGCATAGGATAAGTCACAAATGTATAATGCAAAAGAAGGAAATGATGTAGTCCAAAGGAGTAGATAGGCTTCATAGCATCGTGTTTTACTCTTTTTTAATTAGATCAAGACCAAAGGGGAAATGGATAGTGAAAGGCTAGAATGAATGGAGGAAAATAAATATGAAGGCTAAACATGAATGGAATGAAAGCAAGATTATCGTAAGATAGCTCAAAAGATAGCCAAAAGAAAGCATAAACATGAAGCTAATATGCAATAATGGAAGCTAAACTATGGAGTAACAATGAAAACTAGATGTGATGCAACAATAATCTCCAAAAGGCTCCAAAGTCTCCAAGAAATCCTGCAGCATAAAGTTAGCATAAAAAGATGAATATATGAAAATGAAGAAGAGAGCTCTTCTTTTATAGGAAATGAGAGACAATGGACGAAGGAGATTAAGAGGTAAAAAATCTAATCAAGGGTGAGGCTTAAAGAGGGATCAATCCATGTGCACAAATATCCTCCAATGAGAAAATAAGAGTTGACTTTTGTGTCCATATGAGACAAAAGTGTTTTTTCCCTTTTTATAAAATAAGAATAGTACTTTATTTGTGCAACTTAGGATAAGAGGAAAAGTGTGAACTTTTTATTTAATAAAAAGGGGGGAAATATTCCTTTTAATTAAATAAAGACTTAGGATAAAATGGTTAATCCATGAGATAAAATTGAATAAATGATAGAATTAAGATTTGATCAAGGAAATTGATATTGAGCTGAAAATGCTGATTTTTTGAAAATATTGATTCAGGGAATTGATAAATTGTTGAATGGGGGCCCAAAGTCTAGGTGACCATTTTAGGGTGCATACATTTTCCCCTCTTTGACTAATGTGAGGTTGACTTAGGATCACATGCAGTCAAAGAATGAAATTGAAGTGTGAGATCAATTTGGGATCATGAAACAACCTAGATGTGTGTTTGACAGATGGGAACACATCAGGACAAGCATAAGCATAAGCTGACAAAGATAAGTTGAAAGACAAGACCAGCACCATTTTCGTTAAGTGATAATCAAGTCTAAAATAATAGATAAGAATCTCAAGCTGAGCTGAATGATATAGCTGAATCAAGGATTGAAGTTGATAGGTACTGCCCCCTTAGAATCGAAATCAAAATTAGGTAGAAGAGAAGTAGCAAATTGATAAACTTGATCAAGTCACTAGAAATCATAATCGAAGGTGAAGGATGATAGGATAACCATTAAGAAGTGAAGATATGCCCCAGTTTGACTAGGTTTGACTGAGAAAGATATAGAATAAAAATGAAGTCAAACCTTAGAGAGATGAATTGAATGAAGATGAATGAAAGACTAGGAGTTTGAAAGAGATGGGGATGAAGAAATGAAGATGCCCCAATGAAGATCAAAGAAATAGGCCTCAAATGGTCAGCCAACTGCGCAGAAAAAGCAAAAAATTTTAAGTGCAATTTTGACTATCAAGATGAACTCAAATTTTAATTTTGAGTCTGAAAATGGATCCAGGATGTCAAAATTAGCCAGGGGTGCAATTTTCATGCAATTTCAAGGTGTTTTGAAAATCAAAGTGGAGAGAAAAATGATGTGATATGAAAGACAAGAAGTGAAAGACATGATCGAGAAAAAGTGAAAGGCAAGCGCAGTTGACTGACAAGTCCATGAAAGATAAATGGAGAGCTCTCTCCATATTCAAGATGCAAAACTAATCTAACATGAACCTAAGAAATGCAAGCTACTATGAAAAATGGTTGACTTGCAAGGTCACAATGCCAATAGACATCTAATAATCATCATCGAGCTTTATTAGTAGCATCGTAAGATCATACAATACACACTAGAGTGACTATGGGTATATGAATATGATCTATATCAGATAGGAATATGGGAATCCCACCTAGACACCAAAGACATGTAGGTCAAGATGACTAGTGGAGTGAGATTACCAAAGTTTGATATGGCAAGATTCTACTCACATCGAGACACAAGGAAAGTCAAGATGACTATAAGTATGCACTCACGTAAAAAGTTAAGGATAATACCTTGTAGATCCTAAGTGTCAAGTGGAACAATCATAAATGCTAATGATAGTGAGGATTAACAAGATATACCCACAAGCAGAAAAAGCAATAAAACATGTCTTCATGCCCCTAGTCTTCTAGCTCAGCATCATCGAAAACTATTAGGGAGAGAACACTTACCAAAAAAATCATCATAGATAGAACACAAAGAAATAAAGTCAAGCAAGTCTCATCGAGTGCGTGTGTGTTGGTCATAGAGTCAAAATTTGAGTATCACATCTACTAGTGAGAGATATCGCATCATTCAAGACCGTGGGTAAGACATCTGATAAGTGTTGAGAAACACTTGATGCTAGGGTAGTCTTGAAAAACACAATTGGGGTGGTGTTGAAAAACACCATTGTAAGGTGTCCTAAAGACTAGCACATCCTAGAGACCAAAGCTAACATAGTTATGCCCCCTAGACAAAGACAAAGACCAATTCCAAACCAAGGCAACAAGGACAAGGTATGATGGAAAAAGGCTAAGTGTTGAGGATGCATGCTAAGAAATAGGGGTGCAAAGGCCTCAAGTAGTGCCTATTCCCAAGTTTTCACCACTTGGATTTTATTGCAATTTTTTTCTCTTTTTTATCATTTTTGGGGATTTTTCCTACCAAGGCACTCTTTCTATTTTTTTGAATTTTTTTGCCATTTTTTTTTATTTTTTTGTATTTTTTCAAGACTTTATATACTTTTTAAGATTTTTTTCAGGATCATATATGAATGTTTTTGGAATTTTTTCAGGATCAATAAATATGTACAAAGGATTCCCCCAGATAGAACATGCATCAAACCCTTAAGCAAGATCTCATCGTGTAGTCCCAATGTCTAGCAAGGTGGAGGACAAGAGGGATTAGCAAGCTAGTGGAAGATATGGAAGATAAGAGAATGAAGGAGAATGAAGAGAAGAAATCCTCAAGAGTACCCAAGCTAGGGAAAAATTGTCATGTAAAGCACATTTGGACAAGCAATGAAAGGCCAGTATAAGATAAGTCACAAAAGTGTAATGCAAAAGAAGGAAAGGATGTAGTCCAAAGAAGTAGACATGTCAAGAGGCTTCATAGCATCATGTTTTACTCTTTTTAATTAGATCAAGACCAAAGGGGAAAAGGATAGCGAAAGGTTAGAATGAATGGAGGAAAATAAATATGAAGTCTAAACATGAATGGAATGAAAGAAAGATCATCGTAAAATAGCTCACAAGATAGCCAAATGTCTGTGTATAGGTTAGCATTGTCAAGATCAAAGAGAGAAGATGGAATGGATGAAATATGTAGAAGAACTATGCATGATGCCTGATTGTCATGTTTTCATCATGGTGCTTATCCAAGGTGCCACAAGGGAGTGGTTTTCACCATAGGAAAGATTTATTTCTCTTTAATTTTGCTACCAAGGTGCCTGTTTCCAGGTTTCCACCAAGGCACATTTTCAATTTTCTCATTTTTTTTTATTTTTTATTTTTTATTTTTTCTATTTTTTTGAATTTTATTTTTTTTAGAAGAAGGCAAGCTTTTTAGATAATGCTCCTTGAAAGGATAAACCATGATATGTCAAGGATTCAAAATGATATGCTCAAAGATGCTGATAGGAAAAGGAAGATGGAAGAGAAAAATGGTGGATAAAGTTTTATGTAATGCGAGTGAGGTTGGAAGATAGGAGGAATAGGCAAATGAGGAAAAAGGATAGAAGGTAGAAGGATAATGAATGGAAGAATTGTGAAAGGGTAGATGGAAAGTAAGGCAAGATCAACATCAACACACACCTTGAAGGGTGGCGAGAGGATGGAGGAAACATGAATGAAGGAATACATGAAGGAATATGGTGAATTTTTAGCAAAGGTTGCAGTTTAGGCACATGGAATGGAAGAATATTTTTGGAAGAAGATGAAGTGGAAACCTTTGAAAGCCTGAATGTCAACTTCACTTTTTTATCAACATTAGACTCTTTCAGGAAAGACTTTGGAATCCATATAGCCATAGGCTTTTCATTTATTTTTGATGATTTAGAGAGAATATCTTCAATGATGGATTTTGGAACCCATACTTGTCTTGTAGTTTTCTTTGTAGATATCTCTTTTGACTTGATGCCTCCATGTCGATTAGAGGAGACATGGTGATCTTCTTTTTTTTATGGATTCTTATATTGCTTCTTTTTCTTGTATTGAACATTCAAGTTACTTCCAAAAGACTTGGGACTTGTGGAAGAAGGAGGATATGACTAGTTTAGATGGGTGGGTGGATGAAAAGGATTCAAGGGTATGCATCTATATTGATCTTGAGGAAAGATAGGAGATGGAAGGACGTAAGGACCCAAGATGGATGATGAATTAGGAGAGTTAGGAGGGGAAAGTGAAGGGACATAAGGACCCAAGATGGAAGGAAGACATGAAGCCCTTAGTAGTAGTGGAGGAGGTCCAAGGATGGATGTGGAAGATGCAAAAGGATAATCAATAAGTTCATTAGAATCTATATAACAACCAAGGATATCAGCATCTTTAGAGTGAGCATTAGGATTTGCAATAGGACCATGAACATCTTGAATAGGAGCAACTTCTTTAATAGGAATGTTTAAAGCTTTCAAAGACTTAGGAAGAGTAGAAAGTGGAAGCGGACATGGAATGGTAGAACAAGAAGATGGAAGGCTTTGATCTTGACAAGGAGCTTTGGATAGCATAAGTGCATCATTTTTTTCTTGATTTTCAATAGGCTTAACATTGGAAGTAACAACACTATTTTCAATAACCTCAATGGAAGTAAGGTCATCTTGATTGTTAATAAGCTCAATGGTGTGAGTAGTAGCTTGATCTTGCTTAGGAGATAGTGGAATGAATGCGGAAGAGTGTAGAGGATCAAAAGAACCATGAAGTAGATCAAAGATGTCATGAAAAGGATTGGATGACATGGAGGGTTCTTGATCTTGATCTTTTTTAATATTCTTTTCTTTATCATTTTTAAAGTCCTCTTGACATGGGGCCATTTCTAAGGACAAGGAAGCATATTGGAATTGTATGGAAGACTTTGGAAAATATGGTGAAGGACTAGTTGAAGTAGGCATTATAGTGTATAAAGGCTCAGGCTCTTTAGGTTTAGCATTATTGAAAGTATTTGCAGCTAGGTGAAGGTTAGCTTGGGCTTCTTTAGGAGGTAGCACTTGAGGGTAACTATAGGGAACTGCATGAAAATCATTAGGATCTTTGTTGGATGAAGGATTTGTGAAAGGTTTGAAAGAATTGGAAGCTTTAGGAAATGTATGGTTATTGGAGGAAGTAGGGGATGGAAGGGAACCATCACAAGACAAAGGTCTATCATCAACATGATCTTTCTTGAGAGTGTAATCTTTATTTTCAGCATGAGAGTTCTTAGAGGAAGGATTCTTATAATATTTATGTTTCAAATCAGCATGGTGCATTTTATAGTCCTCAATAGTAGTAGATGGATCATCATCGAGGTATTGTTTATAGAACTCATCAAAGTCTCTTTCAAAATCAGAATCATATGAATCACCATCACAATCTATCCAATTGGATGACCCATTTCCAGTAAGCACAAGCACACAACTAGGAGGACTCTTAGGAATAGAGGTGTCATAGGTATCACTACATTTTCCATCATCATAGTCATCATAGTCATCAAAGATAGGTGTATCACTCTTTGGGGAAGAGGTATCACATGGGCTATCATATTGCTCATATTGAAGAGTAAGACTCTTGGGAGAAGTAGAAGAGGAATGAGATTGTGAGGAAGAGGAAATTGAAGATCTTGTGGAGGAAGAAGACTTGGATAATGAAGGATGTGAATAATGTCTAGAAGAGCTATGGTGAGACTTGAAAGATGAGGAAGAATGAGAAGACTTAGATGATGAAGAATGTTTAGAAGAAAGAGGTTGTGACATGATCATGTCTATGATCCTAGCAAAGGCATCTGATTCAATCAATTTTTCTTTTATTTTTGCCTTAAATTTGTCACCCATGAGATATATAGAAAGACTATTAGAGGAATAAAACTCTTCAAATTGAGCAATGAGTTTGAGATCATCTATTTTCAAGAGAGGTTCCATAACAAGATAGTTGAAATTCATGGTTCTAGAAGAGGAGGAATCAAGCATGAAAGAAATGAATAGATGAAGGTAGACTAGATAATAAGAGGAAAAGAATCAAGAAGACATGAAGAGTTTAGGAAGAATCATGAAGAAAGAAGATGAAGGATGAAAATGGAAGACTAGGAAGACATGGAAGAAGCAGGAGAAAGAAGACTATGAGTCATTCTGTGCAAATTGATACCATTGAATTTCATTTGAGAAATATGTCATGGCACCTAAGATCTGACTCAGACCAACCAAGGGAGACTGGAAATGACACGAATCAGCTTTGGATTGGAAGTAGTAGTGAGATAGCGAAAGGACTCTGTGTGATAGTTTCTAGGCAAATAGAGTGATACAATTTATCAGGGTGATACTTCACAAGAGGCAGTATGATAGAATCTAGGTAAGTAATGTGATAGTATCCAGGCAAATAGTGTGACAAAAAGCCAGGGATGAACTATCACATGATATTTCTCAGTACAGTGTGTGATAAAATTTCAGGATCATACGACTCTTGACCAGTGAATGTAAAAATTTTAGTATTAAAGGCAATTTGGTCAATGTTTCAGTTTGATGGTTGGATTTTTCAATTTCAAACACAATGACATCAATAAATAGATAGGTTTGAAAATTGTAGGTGATCAAACATGTCATAAAACACTTGCACAAGGGAAAAAGAAACCTTGCCAAGATAAGCAATTGTGATATCAAAGCAATAAAATCCTATGAATGTTACCATGATGTTTGATGTTTGAGAACATTTACATGGGTAGATCATAGTGAGAACACTTCAAACACTTACTAGCCTAAAAAGACAATGGCTCAATACTTAACAACTTGGCCCACACTTGATGCTCCATCACCTCATACAAAGTGGTTGCCCACAATAGATATTGGTTTTGTCATGGAAGTGTCAATGACACAACCAAAGGAACATAGATGGCGAGTAATCTTGGGGTGATCTGGGTTATTCCACTTGGATCAATCCTTGCACCAAGAAGCTAAGCGGAAAAAATAGGGTGGCTTTTATCTATGGTTCTTAGTAAGGGCTTCCATTTGTAGCACCCCTCTTGCTCCCCAAATGGACTCCTTACCTTGCGGCAAGTAATAGACCTCATGGCCTCAAGAGTACCTTAAGCATTCTCACTTGACATTTTCCTCATGGTCACAATCCCACAAGCTACTCACATCAAGTGAAGACAAGTGCTACATCTACCAAGGTTTTGTGTCCTTGATATCCTTGAGTGTATAGTGGGTCAGAATAGCCAGCAAAAGGCTTGTCCCCACTTGGGTCATTCCTCTTGATTGCTCAAGAGAAGGCCCGCTAAAGGATCCTAGACTACACAAAAAGTGGATCAATCTTTACGGTTCAAGGTTTTTGGTTCACCACAAGGGTGAAAAGCATACTCCCCTATCTCAAAAATTTCTCCCAAACAAAGATTTAATTACCCTCTTGTTTTCAAAATCTAAAAATGGGTCAAAATTTATGTTTCACCACAAGGGTGAAGAGCATACTCTCCTACCACCAAAAGATTCCTACAACAAGATATTAAGTGCCTACTAAATGAAACAACTAGTATATGCCACACTTAAAATGAAAGCAATTAAACAAGCACTTGATTTCTTTTTATGCTTTTGGGCAGCCCTGTAAAAATAATTAGTATCCCTTTAGCATTTGGAGCTTTGACATGTGTTCTTTTGGCAAAATATTTCAAGCTATGAGAGCACCTAGAAGCACAACTTGTTAGCCCCACAATGGTTAGCACATCAAAAATTAGATAATATGCAAGTAAAATAACTGATCAAATGGAAAAATTTGAAAATGAAACCAACATGGTTGGATCAAGCTTAGAAAGAGCTTTCCAATGATATATCACACTTAAATTTTTGATACCGTATGCAAAAATTTCTCAAAAATGGGTGCCAGTTTTGTGGAGTGGCACGGATTTTGAAAATGCTAAAATTTTCAAAAAGATAATAGAACACCCAAAACTTGCAAGATTAAAAAAGAGCTAAAAATAATCACTTCCAGGTCTGTGCAATATTTCTATCAAAGAAATAGTCATGTGATATTTCATTATGTATTGGTGCGATACTATATCTCCATGTGATATTTCCTAATACCTACATGCGACAGAGAACAGAACAATAGTGTGATACAATTGGCCAAAGCGTATGCTATTTTAACTAGTAAAATATCACACTAGTATGTAAGAAACTATCATACAACACTGAAAATTTGTCACATGATAATTCTGTTAGAAAAAACCAAAGAGCAAATTTTGATGAAACAGCAAGCAAATATTGATGAAAAAAAAATGATGAAAATGCATAAAAGGAAGGACAAAATAAGAATGTTCTACCCCACGGTGGGCACCAAAACTATACATGCTCAAGTAGTACAGTTCTCTAAGTCATTATATCTAAGGGAATCCATGAATGGCATACCTTAGAAAGTGACCTAGAGCTCTCTATGTATGGAGTTGCAAGATTATTTGATTGCTCTCAGCTAGAGCTATTAAGCTTAATGACCTTGCTAGTCAACCACACAATGAGAGATTCAAATGAAGACAAGGGAAAGAATGCCAATATTCCCAAGAATCAAATGAAATGCAATGCAATGCAACTAGAAATGAATATGAAAGCTATGCAAACTATGCTATGAAAGAAAATAGAAGTATTACAATTCCTCCTACAAGCTTGAAAGGAAATCTAAACTAGGAAAGCATAAACATGAAGCTAATATGCAATAATGGAAGCTAAACTATGGATTAACAATGAAAAATAGATGTGATGTAGCAATAATCTCCAAAAGGCTCCAAAGTCTCCAGGAAATCCTACAACATAAAGTTAGCATAAAAAGATGAATATATGAAAATGAAGAAGAGAGCTCTTCTTTTATAGGAAATGAGAGACAACGGACGATGGAGATTAAGAGGAAAAAGATCTAATCAAGGGTGAGGCTTGAAGAGGGATTAATCCATGTGCACAAATATCCTCCAATGAGAAAATAAGAGTTGACTTTTGTGTCCATATGAGACAAAAGTGCTTTTTCCCTTTTCATAAAATAAGAATAGTACTTTATTTGTGCAACTTAGGATAAGAGGAAAAGTGCGGACTTTTTATTTAATAAAAAGGGGGAAAATATTATTTTTAATTAAATAAAGACTTAGGATAAAATGGTTAATCCATGAGGTAAAATTGAATAAATGATAGAATTAGGATTTGATCAAAGAAATTGATATTGAGTTGAAAATGCTAATTTTTTGAAAATATTGATTCAGGGAATTGATAAATTGTTGAATGGGGGCCCAAAGTCTATGCATTTTAGGGTGCATACACTCATTACCCCATTCAACTCATTGTCCTAGAATTGAAATTGGCACTTATGTTGTCAACTCATCCTGATCCCATAGCAATCCAGAGATAATCCTCACCTCCACTATCTCCTCTATCAAGATCAACAACCAGGGTTGTGGTTAATATAGCTTAACTAATGCATTTGTAGTAGGGGCCCTACCTATGGATCCACATACACAAGGGCACCCAAGCCACCAAAGAAATCCTACGGAAGCTAATCATAAAATCAAGCAAATGGGACCTATGACTTTTGTATCCCATGGAAATATAAACAGTCATGAAATAGACCTTGACGTCAATCGGTGGTTGTATAGAGATCCCCCACCACCTGACACTAAACTCCTTGGCTACTTCAAAGAGAAATATCTAGCATCACACAAGTACACCAGAGAATAATGGAAATACCAAGGCAATGGTCTAGGACCACAAGAAGGTAGAAGAAAATATCCAATTGAAGCCTCAAATAAGCCAAAGCATCAAGGTCTTGGATTTAATACCCCTCTCCTGTGTACACAAGAACCCAATACTATGACTAGGGGCACTAACTTGACCAACGTTCTCTTCTTGAAAAGCTAGGATGACCTTGTAGAGATCAAAGACATTCCCAAAGAGGAAGAAAAGAAATCATATGATGAAATCTTCAATGATGATACCCTCCTAGATGCTTATGTCCTCCATCAACTTATCATTAATGTCATAGAACTCCCCCTCATCCACCTTGAACTCTTATACTAGGATCAACCAAGCGTCACACATATCAATGAGTTCCAAAGCACACAAACACTCTTAAGGTTCATGGGAACATCAGGCCAACAAGCAGATCAACATCAAGAATTAGTTCATGTCTGCAAGCTTGACCCTAAAGGATATTTCAGGGAAGAGGTAGATTCTAGCCACAAAATTGAAAATGAAATAGAAAAGAATGAGTCCTTATGTGAGAACCCCTTCGGGGCACATTCCAATTCTAAAAAAGAGAAAATAAAGGGCGTATCTTCTGGTGAAAACCTCTCTAAGGTGCTACAAGATGGAGACTTGCCTCTTCCTCCCATCTAGGATTACAGACCTGATCAATCACCCATCATCATTGAGGAAACCAAGACAATTGACTTGGGCATAGAAGAATTCTTGAGAATCACCTACATTGTAGCATCTTTAACTAAGGGTGAAGAAATGGCTCTCACTACACTTCTCCATGAAGCCACCACCAACTTTGTATGGTTGTATGCACATATGTCTAGGCTTGATCCAAATCTTGTTGCACACAATCTTTCAGTGGATCCCAATGTCAATCCAGTAAAGTAGAAGCTACACAAGATGCATCCTAAGGTAGCCCTATTGGTAAAAATAGAACTAGAAAGGCTCCTTGATGCCAAGATCATCAGAGTTATAGATTATTCAGAGTGGATCTCCAACATGGTTTCTATCACTAAGCCTTCCAGATAAATAATAATATGTACTAACTTCAAGGACCTAAATAAATCATGTCCTAAGGATGATTTCCTGCTACCTAACATAGACATGATAGTAGATCTTATAGTGGGCCATGAGATGTTGTCACTCATGGATGGCTTCTCAGGATACAATCAGATCTGAATAGCAAAAGAAGATCAACACAAAATAGCATTCACCACACCATGGGGTACCTTCTACTACAACATGATGTCATTCAGACTAAAAAATGCAGGAGCCACTTATCAACGAGCAATGACAACCATCTTTCATGACATGATACACAAGATCCTAGAAGACTATGTAGATGATATTCTTGCAAAATCTAAGACATGATGCAAACACCTAGACATCCTTAAAAGTGTGTTCGATTGTCTCTAGCAATATGGCTTAAAGTTGAATCCAAAGAAGTGTTTCTTTCGTGTAACATCTGGAAAGCTTCTAGGCTTCATAGTATCATGACGCGGCATAGAGATTGATCCCCAAAAGGTCAAATCCATTACCAAAATTCCTCATCCTAGAACACTTAAGCATCTCAGGGGCCTACAAGGAAAGCTTCAATCAGTACGTCGATTTATATCATAACTAGTAGACAAATGCTAACCTTTCACGCATCTTCTCCGCAAGGACACAAGCTTCAAATGGGATCCTATCTATCAAAGAAGCTATGAAAGGCTAAAAGACTATCTAGACAACTCTCCCATCCTTGTACCACTATTTTTAGGATACCCTCTTATACTCTACATCTTGACAACCACTATAGCACTGGGAGTACTCTTAGCACATCATGATGATGACAACAAAGAGAGAGCCATTTATTATATCATTCAAACTCTAGTTGGCTATGAGCTCAATTATTCACCAATGGAGAAAACATGCCTTGGAGTGGTCTTCATCACTCAAAAGCTTAGACATTACATGCTCATCCACACAATCAAGCTCATCTCAAAGGTGGACCCACTCAAGTATCTACTATCTAGGACAACTCTCACAATCCATATGGAAAAATGGGTCATGCTACTTAGAGAGTTTGGCATCCAGTACATAGATCAGAAAGAAATCAAAGGGAAAGTAATTATTGATTAACTAGAAGAAGCACCTCTAGTGGAAGAATATCCACTAATCATGGAATTCCCTAATGAGAATCTATGTATGATTGAAGAACAACCCATATGGAAGCTATACTTTGATGGCTCCTATACATCACATGGATCTAGGGTAGAAATCCTAGTCGTCACACCTCAAGGTGACTATATTCCAAAATCATTCAAATTAGGATTCCCATGTACTAATAATATTGCAGAATATGAGGCACTCTTCTCAGGCCTCAAAACTACCATCCAATGGAATATAACAGAACTGCAAGTGTTTGGAGATTCATAGCTAATTATCAAGCAAGTCCTAAATGAATTTTAGAAAAAGGAGAACAAGTTGCTACCCTACAAAGAACTAGTGGACAGAGTGAAAGATTATTTCCTAAATCTATAGTTCACACAGATACCAAGGCTTCAGAATAAAGAGGTCGACACAATGGCAACCATCAAATTCTTATTGGAAATTCATCATGATGCATCATAATACAAATTCTTATTCGAGCATCTACATATTCCTACTTATGAGAATGTTGATTTAGAAATGGTGTGTGTCTTGGTTGGTCCTCACTCCCCATGGTACCATGACATCCATGCATATCTAAAAAATGGTATCATATCTCCCTATATCACCAACACCCAATGCTAAAACCTAATTTGAAGAGCTTCCCATTACACTCTTGTAGCCAACACCCTTTATCATCAAGGATATCAAAACATCCTCTCTAGGTGTTTAGATTCAAATGAAGTCATCCTCGCTTTACAAGATGTCCACACTAGAATTTACCGTGCCCACATGAGTGGCATGGTTCTAGAAAAGCATTTTATTTTAGTTAGATACTATTGGCCTACAATGGAACATGACACTTTTGAATTTGTTAGGAAATGTCTACCATGTCATAATCATGCAAATCTGATTCATACACCAGCACAAGACTTGCAGCCCATTGTGCCACCTTGGCCATTTTCATGTTGGGGCTTCAACCTCATTGGGTTAATCACTCCCCTTTCCTCAGATGGACATAAGTATATCATAACAGCCACAAAGTACTTCACAAAGTGGGATAAATAAATTCTACTCTCCCTCACTACCGGCCTCTAGATATCCAAGTTCGGCTTATACCACATCATCTGCCACTTCGGCATACCATCTACCATCTTCATAGACCATGACACACCTTTTGAAAACTAGTATGTGGATGATCTATGTGCTAGACTCCACATCCACCATGTTTTATCCAATCCATACTTCCCCCAAGGAAATGTCCAAGATGAGGCAACCAATAAAACTATCTTGAAAATCCTTGAGAAGGTTGTCAATGATTCTAGTCATGACTGGCACCTCCAAATAAATCCCTCCCTTTGGGCCTATCATACTTCTTATCACACTTCCATGGGTACCACCCCATATTCCCTTGTATATGGTGTTGAAGCCATTCTACCCATCGAGGTTGAGCTCCCATCATTGTGTATCTCCATGAAGAACTATACCACAAATGAAGACTATTGTATGGCATGCCTCACATAAATGGACCTGTTAGATGAAAAGAGACAGCAAGCATATGATCACCTAGTTGCATACCAGAATTGACTCAAAAGGAGTTGTAATAATAAATTCCACCCTAGAAAATTCCAAGTGGGTGACATGATCCTTGAGGAAAATTAGAAGGTCCAAGCACACCAAGAGAAGAAGGGCAAATTTGATCCTACTTGATTGGGTCCCTATATTGTCACAGCATGCTTTGGCTCTAGAGCCTATCAGGTATCCACACCATAAGGTGAGCCTTTGAATGATCCAATCAACATCATACATTTGAAGAGGTTCTATGCCTGAACTAGATCCTATATATTCAGAAAATCTATAAAAATTTGAAAAATACAAAAAAATACAAAAAAAAAAAGCAATGAAAAATAATCATTCATTGGTGAAAACTTGGCAATTCAAGCACCTTGGACAAGTATGTTGATGAAAACCTATAAATAGATGCCATACATAGTGGACTAAGTCATCATCTATCAAACTCCCATCCCCCCATCCCAAATCCCAGTCCTCTTTATCCAATCCCCATCCCCATCACCAGCCCTTCATCCCAAGGTGTTCTATCCTCAAGCGTATCCAATGCATCACTAAGATCTTATCCCCAATCCTGAGCTTCTTATATATATCTTGTATAGCACAATCCTATCCTATATAGTGAGATCTTCCTATTCCAAACTCCCTAAGATTTTGTACATATCTATTGTAAATATCTTCCTCGTCCATTGTACATATCATTTTTTTCTTGTTGTACATATCCTCATTAGTCTGGCAACAAAATTTGATCTAATATCTTGTCCCACTCAGCCTTGTACTTTAAAAACATCTTTTGCTAACTATTCTTGATCATAGTGATTATCTTTGACTCATCATTTGCCAGCAACAGTACATATTCTCCTTATCAATCACTAGGTCCTTGAGGATGTATCCTTCCTCATGTCTATCCTAATCTTCCACCAATCACACCATGTCCATGATGATGTATCCTTCCTCACATTTAGACCAATCTTCCCTCCATCAATAAAATCAATCTCCCTCCTTGGAAAAGGACATTTTGTGTATTTATCACTTTGGTCTTGGATTTTATCCTTTGGATCTTGTTTATCTTTTGTGGGTGCTTCTCATTGTTCCTCTCCTCAAAGTCACCATGATCATTTATATCATGGTGCCCTATGAATTAGGACAATCTAGGGCAAGGTCTTTTGATCTTTTGCTTCTTCCTATGTGTCAGTCAGACATGACCCTTGTGTGGTTCACATGTGATCTTTTGGGTTACATGGTGCACTTGGGAAATTTCATTTGTTTTTGGTTTCTCTAGTATTGTTTCCACCATGCTCCCTCTTTAGTTCATGCATGATGATAGTGCAACCTTTCATTTCTTTTTCATGTCAGTCCTATGCGACGCTAGTGACAAGGCCTTGTGATCCTAGTATCCTTGACAGGTCTCTAGCATTGTTATATTAAACTAGGTTGTGATCTGTTGGAAATATAGATGTAGTAACTGAGAGGGGGGGTGAATTAGTTAACCACAAAAATATTACCACCGATCCCTTAAATATCTTAACAAATTATTTACTGTGCCACTCGGTAAATATACAGAAAAATGATGAAAACTTGATCCTTCAAATGTGTAATAATTAAACTATTCTTAAGCATTCATCACTGATTAAATAAATAAAATAACATGAACACAAGAGACACCAGATTTACCGTGGAAACCCAATATGGGAAAAATCACCAATGTAACTAGTTACTATTTTTCACTCTTCTGAAGTGATGCCCGATTAGAAGCCAACCCAGTAAAAGGTTACAAAACACACTGTTAGGTGTGACCTTGTTAGAGGATTTAATCACCCTGCTAGGAGTGGCCTTGTAAGAGATCTTAAAACAATTCAATAGAACTATTACCTTGTTAGAGGATTTACAAAATGGTTGTTAAACCAACTCGGTTAAGAGATTTTGATATCATTGCTACAATTGCTAAAGAGTAACAATGAAATGACCTGCAACTGAATTTCTAAATGTAGATCTCTGTTCTATTTCACTAGATCCTTACTGATCAATTAAATCTTTGCTACTCCTCAAGGATATCTGACCATCCTTCAAAATTCGCACACACCTTTCTTCAAAATGATTTATGCATGCTGTTACTCTTATTCACCATTTGACCTTCTATATATATATGCCATTTCATAATCATTTAGATTGTCAAGTCAGCACTAATAATTATTATAACAGTGGGCTGGGATAAACAAACTGTAATAACAAAATTCTTTGAAAGGGCCGACCTTGCTCGGTAAACATTAATCCTGAAAAGATTTCCTTCAGTGACCAAGAGAACTCAGTAACCACAGTGAATTCTGCAACATCCTTTGAAGACCGAGAGAGCTCGGTAACCACTAATTTTCCTTCGATAACCAAGGAGGCTCGGTTAACACTGTTACCCTATCATGTTTCCTTTAGACACCTAAGAGAACTCAGTAGACACTAAAAACCGCCTAGCTGACCGACTGAGCTCGGTAGATACTGAGAATAGCTTAGCTGATCGACTGAACTCGGTAGATACTGAGAGTGATAATTGATAGGACATATGTGTGACATCAAAGACAACACATAGCTAATCCAACAATGTCCTTCAGAAAATTGTATCCAGCAATCTCCCTCTTTGGCATTGATGGCAACACAACATGTCATAGCACAATGAAATCTCACAGATAAACCAAGAGTAAGAAACATATCCTTAGCTTCATTCTGATTCCCATCATCTTCAAACTTCTTTCTCTGACTGAGAACTCTCCCTCTTAACTTCTCAAATTATTCTTCTTAGAAATTTCCTAAAATGATAGCAAACTCTCCCTCTTTGACAACACATGCCAAAGACAACTTACATAGTTTCGGTAAATATCAATGTACCTTGTGTACTGATTCATATGCAATGATTCCCTGACTATGCTGCATCAACTAATTGATCTTCAACATGTTCTGGTTGATGCATCACTAAAACTTTATTTAGTGAACCTCGGACAGGGGAGTGACCCCTAACTTGCCTCTTAGATACAAGAATGCATCCTTAGGTAGTGGTTTGGTGAAGATATCTGCAATTTGTTCTTTTGTATGAATATATTCCAATCTAATTTCCTTGTCCTGCACCAATTCTTTGAGAAAGTGATATTTAATTGCAATGTGCTTGGTTTTGGAATGCATTACTGGATTCTTTGAAATATTTATTGCACTTGTATTATCACAAAACATAACAACTGGTTCTTTGATCTTAACCTTCATGTCTTCCAAAAGCTGTTTAAACCATATAATATTAGAGCAGTTTACTGCTGCAGCAACATATTCTGCTTCTACTGTGGATTGGGATGTGCAATTTTGCTTTTTACTAGTCCAAGATACTAACCTCTTGCCAAGAAAGAATGCTCCACCACTTGTACTCTTTCTATCATCAATGTTTCCTGCCCAATCAACATCAGTAAACACTTTTAAATCCAGATTGCCTCCAAATTTATACCACAAGCCATAATCTTCAGTTCCCCTTAAACACCTCAAGATTCTTTTGATTGCCATCATGTGATTTTCTCTGGGTTTAGCTGAGAATCTTGCCACTATTCCAACTACTAAGGCAATATCAAGCCTTGAGTGTACTACATACTATAATTTTCCAATCATTGATCTGTATAAGGTCCGATCTACTTCTTTTGAATCATCATCTTTGGTAAGCTTTAGTCTAGTACACATGGGTGTACCAACTGGTTTTGAATCTTCCATACCAAATTTCTTAAGTATTTCCCTAATATATTTAGACTGAGTAATGTAGATACCATTTTTGTTCTGTTGAATCTGAAGTCCAACAAAGAATTTTATCTGACCAAACATAGACATTTCAAATTCTTTGTTCATAAGCTCTGAAAATTCTTTGCACTGATCATCATTTCATGTAAACACAGTATCATCCACAAATATTTCTGCCAAAACAATTTTGTTATCTGATCCTTCTTTGATGTATAAATTGTTGTTGTCATTAGCCCTTTTGAAATTAATCTGAGTAAGATAGTTATGTAATCTTTCATACCATGCTCTAGGAGCTTGTTTCAGACCATACAATGCTTTGTGTAATTTGCAGACCATATCCCTTTTGTCTGGATCAATAAAACCTTCAGGTTGATCAATGTAGACTTCTTCCTCAAGAATACCATTGAGAAAAGTAGATTTGATATCCATCTGATATACCTTAAATCCTTTATGTGCTGCATATGCAAGTAAAGTCCTCACACCTTCTAATCTTGCAACAGGAGCAAAATTTTCTCCATAATCTATTACTTCTTCTTGAGAATATCCTTTACATACCAATCTTGCTTTGTTTCTTGATACTTGACCATCTTCATTCAATTTATTTCTGAATACCCATTTTGTCCCAATTACATTTTTATCTTTAGGCCTAGGTACAAGAGTCCATGTCTTATTTTTCTCTATTTGCTCTATTTCTTCATTCATAGCCTCAATCCAACTTTCATTTTCTAATGCATCTTTGACATTTTTAGGTTCAAAATCAAAAAATAAACATGTACCTTTTAGTTTACTTCTTGTCATGGTACCATCTGATTTGTTTCCAATAATCTGATCTGGTTTATGATGCTTTCTAACGTACTTGGCTAATACAAGTTCCTTGCTTCCTGAATGAGTTACATTGTCATCTTCTTCATCTTTAGGTTTAGATTGCTCAGGCTTGGTAGATACTTGCTCGATAGCTTCAGACTGAGACTCGGTACTTTGTGACTCGGTCTGAACTTCTTCTTGTGACTTAGTTATTGTACTGGGCTCGGTAGATGTAGTCTCCTTACATGTGTCTGGCAATGTATCAGGTTTGATGTAAACAAATTTTCTGTAGTCCTCTGGTTCCTTTTTGCTTTTTTCTTCAATCTTTTCTGCAAACTCATCAATTCTCACATGTGCACTTTCTATGATTTTGTGAGTAGACAAATTTAGACATCTATATGCCTTACTTTTGGAAGAATATCCCAAAAATATTCCTTCATCACTTTTTACATCAAATTTTCCTTTTCTAGATTCTTTTAAGATGTAACATTTACTACCAAATACTTTTAGGTAACTTACATTTGGTTTGTAACCATACCATAGCTCATATGGAGTCTTGAATGTGTCTTTTCTTAGCTGTACTCGGTTCAAGGTATGAACTGCAGTGCTGATAGCTTCCTTCCAGTATTTCATAGCAATGTTCTTTTCAATCATTAGAGTCCTTGCACAGTCCATGATAGATCTATTCCTTCTTTTAGCTATTCCATTCTGCTCAGGAGTTCTCAGGGCTGATACCTATCTTTTGATTCCTCTTTCAATGCAGAAATTATTGAATTCATGGGAGATGAATTCACCACCTCTGTCTGATCTCAAGCATTTTATTCTTTTTCCTGTTTCCTTTTCTACTCTTGCTAAATACCATTTGAACTTCTCAAATTCTTCAGACTTTTCTCTTAAATACATAATAGTCATCATTCTAGAATAATCATAAACAAAGAGAATAAAGAATTTTTCTCTAGTATAGCTCTCAATTCCAATAGGTCCACATAAATCAGTATGTACAATTTCCAAAATATCTTCAGACTGATAGTTTTTACTTTTGAAACTAGACTTTCCCATTTTACCAATTTGACAATTTTTGCATAGACCAACATCAGGTTTATTCAAAGTAGGAATACCTCTTACTTTCTTGAATTTGCTTATTTTTATCATGTTGTCAAAATTTACATGACATAACCTTTTGTGCCATAACCAACTTTCTTCAATTTGAGCAATAAAACATGAGCAATCACCAAGATCAAGATAAAACAAGTTACCTTTGGTTTGTTTGCCTGATCCTATCAATTTTTTGCTTTGCCATTCATGAATTCAACCTTGAATCCAATGTTGATTAGCTGTGCTACACTTAGAAGATTATGCTTTAGTCCTTCGACCCAATATGCATTATCACATATAAGTTCTTTGGTTAATGAAATTTGTCCCTTTGCTTTTATACAATAGGGTTCATTGTTTCCAAACCTTACATTACCACCATCAAAGTTTTCAAAGTGTTCAAACTTGGTCTTGTCACCAGTCATATGATGTGAACATCCACTGTCTATAATCCATGTATCATTCTTCCCATGAGAGATAAGTGCCATCTCATCTTCATCATTATCAGATTCATCTTTTACAGCAATGAAAACAATTTCTTCTTCACTATCATCCGAATCTTTAGCTAAGAAACATGTTTTCTTACCTTTATCCTTGAATGATTTGAAATTTTTCTTTCCATTGTACTCGTAATTTTTCTTCTCATCTTTGCTTTGCTTGTTTGGACACCTAGCTGCAATATGACCAATTTCTTCACATGAAAAAAGATTAAGGGAGTTTTACCTTTGTATTTTCCTCTGCCTCTTGAATACTTCTTTTCAAGTAATGCTTCAATAACTTCAAGATCGCTATCAGAACTTTCCTCTAATTCTTCTTCACTTTCTGATTGGATTTTCTTCCCTTTCTTGAGTGAAAGTTTGGCCTCAAAAGCTGATTCAATATTTTTAGAAGTTGGAACATAGTTGTCATAGTTATCTAGTTCAAAGGCTGTCAATCTTCCAACTAAGGCATCCAAAGTTATATTGTGATTTTCTTCACATCTTCTTTCTTGAATAGCAGAAAATCTTATTGCATAAATAGGGAGTAATGTTCTAAGAACCTTACTTATAACCATTTCATCATCAATTTTTCCTCCAGAAGCTCTGATTGCACTTACACTTGTCTTGATTCTTTCAACATATTTTGCAATGTTTTCTTCTTCTCTCATTTTCATTTGATCAAACTGTCCTCTTAGGCTCTTTGCTCTGGCTCTCTTCACATTGTCATCACCGCCATAGATTTTCTTCAGCTTTTTCCACATTTCATGAGTAGTTGTGCAGTCTTTGATTTCATCAAATTCTTCATAGCTAAGAGCTGATGCAATGTCTATCATCATAGTGTTATGGTTCTTTTTCTCTGCAATGTCTTCAACAGTTAATGTGCCAATAGGAATTGTATATTCTTGATCAATATATTTGCATCCTGAATCACCAATGGAAGCCAGATGTAATCTCATGAGACCTTGCCATGCTGAAAAGTTATTTCTGTTAAGCCTTGGAATTTCTCTTTTGTAAGACATCCTGATCTTTAGCTTAGGTCCTTGAAACTCTTCCTGCAAGCACCAAAAGCTCTGATACCAATTGTTGGAAATATAGATGCAGTAACTGAGAGGGGGGGTGAATCAGTTAACCACAAAAATATTACCACTGATCCCTTAAATATCTTAACAAATTATTTACTGTGCCACTTGGTAAATATATAGAAAAATGCTGAAAACTTGATCCTTCAAATGTGTAATAATTAAACTGTTCTTAAGCATTCATCACTGATTAAATAAAGAAAATAACATGAACACAAGAGACACCAGATTTACCGTGGAAACCCAATATGGGAAAATCCACCAATGTAACTAGTTACCATTTTTCACTCTTCTGAAGTGATGCCCGGTTAGAAGCCAACCCAGTAAAAGGTTACAAAACACACTGTTAGGTGTGACCTTGTTAGAGGATTTAATCACCCTGCTAGGAGTGGCCTTGTAAGAGGTCTTGAAACAATTCAATAGAACTATTACCTTGTTAGAGGATTTACAAAATGGTTGTTAAACCAACTCGGTTAAGAGATTTTGATATCACTACTACAATTGCTAGAGAGTAACAATGAAATGACCTACAACTAAATTGATGAATATAGATCTCTGTTCTGTTTCACTAGATCCTTACTAATCAATTAAATCTTTGCTGCTCCTCAAGGATATCTGACCATCCTTCAAAATTCGCACACACCTTTCTTCAAAATGATTTCTGCATGCTGTTACTCTTATTCACCATTTGACCTTCTATATACATATGCCATTTCATAATCATTTAGATTGTCAAGTCAGCACTAATAATTATTATAACAATCGGCTAGGATAAACAAACTATAATAATAAAATTCTTTGAAAGGGCCGACCTTGCTTGGTAAACATTAATCCTGAAAAGATTTCCTTCGGTGACCAAGAGAACTCGGTAACCACAGCGAATTCTGCAACATCCTTTGGAGACTGAGAGAGCTTGGTAACCACTAATTTTCCTTCGATAACCAAGGAGGCTCGGTTAACACTGTTACCCTATCATGTTTCCTTTAGACACCTGAGAGAACTCGGAAGACACTAAAAAACTACCTAGCTGACCGACTGAGCTCGGTAGATACTGAGAACCGCTTAGCTGACCGACTGAACTTGGTAGATACTGAGAGTGATAATTGATATGACATTTGTGTGATATCAAAGACAACACATAGCTAATCCAACAATGTCCTTCAGACAATTGTATCCAACATTACTCAACAAAAAATTTAGCATAACCCTACTATGATAAAGGCTCACAATGGCAGGCTAACAACATGATAGCATAGAAACCAAACTTGATTAAAATGAATGGTGAAGCCCTTTATTTATGGTTAGCGATGAGATCAATGAGCAATTGAGATCTTGACATAATATTGATGGATCACAAAGTGTTTTTTTCTCAAGCAAGAGAAAGAAAAAAAAGTGCCATGGGAGGGTTTCATTGGATAGGGTAGCTAAATGACGGAAACTAGAGAATAAACAAGGGATAATGTAATTGGAATTCCAAAAGAGGCAAGACCGACTTTTGTATATTTTAAGGGAGGTTTGAATTTAAAATTGAAACTTGTTTAGAAGAGGGAGGTGACCCCATACAAAGTCAAATTGAAAGGTGGCAATTTTCCTAAATGAATTCACAAAGAGTGGGGCAAAGACTTATTCAAAGATTGTACAATCTTGTACATGACACATGGAAAATGCCGACAAGTTTATAACTTAGAGGAATTTTAAATTAGGAAAAAGAGCTAATGGGAATTAAAGGGTGATTTAGTCAATTAATCGAGGATTAACTAATTAGTAGGTTTTGGAAAAATTTAGGAATGAGAGCCAAGGTTAATTTAATTTATTAATTAACCTTTAGAAGGATATAAAGGGATATAATTAATTAAATAGAATTTAATTAGTCAAATGAGAGAGGGGAATAAATAAATAAATAATTTAACTAATTAGGGAATTTGTGGAATACTTAATTTTAATCAAATTTAAGTGTTTACAATGTGAAAAGCTACTAGTAGAGATGTGTGCTTTCTTGTTCTAGTATTTGAGACTACACTATGCCAATTATGAACTCTTTGCAACTAAAATTTGTATATTAGATTTCCAATAATCTTGCATTTTATCAATCCTATTTTTTAATTCATGGACTCAATGTTTTATTGATTTAGAATTTATCATACTCAATAGATCTCATAATATCATCCATTCTAGCTATGAATCAATTTTGTCAAATCATGTAGCTAAAGTTATGAATTCAAATGTTTTTAATTGGAATTTTCAGGAATACTTGTCATTTTATATTGGTTTATTTTCAATCAAATTCTATAGTGAGTAAAATCTTGTTGATAGTGAATGTATTATCTCGATAGTACACTATTTAGTCATTGATTTTACATGCGACAATCCTTTAGGTTGGTGCCATTGTATTAACATAATTAAGCTTTTTATTTACCCCTCTTGTTTACATTTTTATATTTTAAAGTTATTAAAGTTTTTGCATGTTGCTCGTATTCTTTAATTTTTTGTAGTTTCACTTTGCAAAGAATTTCCTGAGAGATAAATGTTAGAAATAGGAAATATTGAGGGGGGGGGGGGGGGGGGGGGGGGTGAATCAGTATTTCACAAACATTTACTTTTGCCCAATTATGGATATAACAAATTAACTTGAAGATTGTATAATAAAGTAAACTAAGCAAATTGAATAACAAGCATAGCAATAAAGTAAATGAACTCATAACACCATGTTTTTTTCTTGAGGAAACCCTGGTCAAGGGAAAACCTTGGTGGGGATGATACCCACAACTGATCTACTAACAAAAAGTATCTGGCTAAGGATACTAACCCTGTTAGGAGTCTATTACATACATATAGTGTCTTTGTCCTGGTTAAGGGACTCTAGGCCTTGTTAGAAGCCTCAACCCTGTTAGAATTTTCTATTACAAAAATAGAATACTTGCAAGATGAGATCACTACCCAAACATGAAATATACAATGATATCTTCAAATACAAAGATAAGGTACATAACCTTTTACTATTTTTGAATAGCTTCCCTATTCTGATTTAGCTTTCTAGGCTCTTCGCTTTCATATATACAATTTACTTGCTTTCCTTCTTACAAAATACAACTTCACATCATACTATTTACATTGCAATTGCTATATGTGTCATGTGTACATTTTGCATTACATAGTTCTTACATTTATACAAGTTATTACAATTAATAAATTCCAGTCGGCTTACAATACATAAACTCTTCTCAAAATATAAAACCAATTCATGTTGTCTTAGGGTTAACATCTAGGTTGTTGTCCCTACATGGTTAAGTCATTATTTTGATAAAAAAAATAATCCCTTAACTTAATATGATCACTTATGTCTTCTACTCTATTCAGGTTGGCTCAACACTGTCTCTATAATTCTTTAATATCTCCTTCCGTACACGTCGTACAGACTTGTGCTTTCATATGTGGCTTTGATATACATATAATTATCCATCTTCAAGTGCGCATGCACTAAACCTTCTTCTATGAACATCGCTGATCAAAATTATCTCTAATTAGACTATAAAACATTATTGTACTTAGACAATTTTCTAGTGCGCTCTTGCAAGACTGCTTTCTTCTATTGTGTGATCTTCATAGTGAGTATTGTAGAAGTTGAGAAATCTAACTTCACAATTCGCCAAGAACATCTGCATGCAAATGACCTGTTGCTGGAAGGAAGCAGAAGACACAAAAAGTAAAGCTTGGAAAATCTCAGCGATGTGAGAGAAAATTCTATTCCAATCTAATGAAAAAAGAATTACAAGGTTCAACCTATAAAGGTGAACAAAACCCTAAAACTAGAAAAGCTAGGTTGCACATTATAATTAATAAAGATATTAATTATAATGCACCTAAGAGATAGCTTAAGTAAAATAGAGTAATGAAACTAACTAATTACTCTAACACCCCCCCTTAAGCAAAGCTCAAGAAGTAAGCTAACCTAGCATAGCTATGAAAGTAGGAAAGAAGGGTCCCAACAACAAGGCCTAATCAGGTACCCAATACAAGTAAATCTCTATAAACCAGAGAAAAATGAGAAAACCTAGTGGGAAAAACTCCTCTCCAAAAAGAGATATAAAAGAAAGCAAAAGACAAAAAATGACTTCAAGAGACTCTCTCAAAGCCATAAGTACAATGCGTGCTGCCAACCCCCCTGTGAGAGAGGGTCAAGGCTCCAAAGCCCCCCCAAAATGAAAGAACCCCTAGAACAATGAATAAACCCCTATGACTCCAATACAAAGGAGTGAAAGATAGTGAACACTAAAGAGGTAACCTTGAAAGATGAGGTGTCACTAGAAGGCCGAGCTAATGCTCAAAGGAGTAGACATAATGATCCTGAAAGGGAATCCCCAATGTAGGTGGTATGATAGGTGTGTTGACACTATCAGGAGAGAGGAGATGAATGTCCTCTGTAGAATTCTCAATAGCTACACTTGGTGGCATGAGGAATGGAGCTAGAGGGTCTGGTAGTGCCGATAAAGAGTCCTACTGAAGAGAAGAAATCGCAACAAGATGAGGTGAGGTATTCATAGAAGTGGTCTCAGGAACAACACAGAGGTTCAAGTGACCTGACTATCCAAAATGATGCTCACACATAAGAGGAGAGTTGTGCTCTGATAATGGAGATGGTGGACCAAAGTGTGAGAAGGTGTAGAGACAGGTGGAATGATCAACTATCCCTATAGCAACAATGCCACCTATCACACTATCCCAGATGAAGACTAAATCTGGCATGAACTCAATTGTCTTCCCTGACCCACTAAGTGTAATCTGATAAATCAAGAGAAGGTTTGCAAACAGAGATGGAACATGCAATACATCATTTAATGTGCCATCCTGAATGCCTACTGAACCTTTTCCACAGACTGTCATAACAGTGTTATTCCCTATGAGAATATGAGGAATAGGAGAAGCCTCAAAAGAAGAGAAGATCTCTGGAGAAGATGCCATATGGTGAGAAGCACTTGAATCTAGTATCCAAGGGACCTGTGAAGGAGATGCAACTGAAGCCCGTAATGCATGACCCTTTCCAAGATCATGTCCAACTATAGGAGATGTGGCAGAAAATTGAAAAGTAGACCCCTATGAGCTAGAAGAGGATGGAGAGGAAACATTGCTCTTCTGAAGAAGAGCTTGCAAAGCTACAATCTATTTCTCATAACCATCAAACTTCTTCTGATAGAAAAGTGACTCATCATGAGGTCCCTTCTAACAATAGGAACATGTAGGGCTCTCAGTCTTCTGTTTATCCTTCTTAGAAGAAGATGGTGGGCCATTAGAGTGCTGAGAAGAGGAATCAGATATCTGCTTTAGCTTCTGCTTCTGTGTATCCTAAGGTGTCTTGGCAAGCAATGCCTATGACTGTGAACCTGTAAGTGAATCCATCTGATTAAGCTTGGACTGCTCACGAGTCAATCTGTCACAGAAAGTCTCAAAAGAGGGCATAACATGTCTAGTACCCAAAGCATCCATGGTGGAGTAGAAAGTGGAAGAAAAGATCTAATACTATCCTCGCAACTTTGAGAGTATCAAAAAGATACACTTATCATCTGTCTTGGTTTTCCCACATCCCTGCAAAACTGTACGCAGAGACTTGAACTTCACCAAGAAGTCCTCTATAGTGGGGAAATTAGTAGGAGTCAAAAAGGTCAATTATGCATCAAGCTGAAGCGCCTAGAATGAGTTCACTATACCAAACAAGGCTGAAAACTTACTCCAAATAGCCCTAGAGTGGCCAAACCATCTAGGTGAAATAGGAGACTATCAGAGATGTTTAGTGCAATCAAGCCCATGGCTTCATCCATTTTGTTTCTATGCTAAATAATCTCAAAGGGACATTACAGGACAAGTTGGTGTTCATCCAAACATGACCATAAGCCACGTGACATAAGTAGCCTGGTCATGTGTGCTTTCCAAGTGTGATAATTATGAGGTGTCAGCCGGGCCACAAAGGGGTCCAACATTGAGAGAAGAAGAAGATAGAAGTAGAAGGATCTTTCCTGAAGTAAATAATAGAAAGAAAGAACACCCCCCCAAAATGTATAAATCTAACCCCTGTACAATAAGAAATCAATTATTGAAAGCATAAAAAATGAGAAGAAAACTTGGATGCCGATGTAGAGAGGAAGGAAACTGAAGCCTCTACTTCAATGACAAAACTAAGAGCTCAAATCGATGAATCAGAAAACAAAACTAGCATCATCACATCCAGCTTGGAAAGACCTTTCCAATGATATTTTGTTTTCCAAAAATGAACATCATATGCACAAGTTACGGCCAAAAAACCAATTGCACCTCCAAAGAAGAGCTCTCTAGAAAAAACTAGTCACTGGAAAAACTTTGACAGCCATATGACTGTCAAATGACTGTCGGCCAGAAAAAAGGTTTGGTTGTCGAAAAAAAAATCCGGTCGTCAGAAAATGTTGAGACTGGAGAAAAATTTCAAAAAATCGATGGCAAAAATTTTTCAGCAAGTGACATCACAGTGACATCACCTATGGTTGTCGGGCGGTGACAGACGAGTGGAGGTAGCTGTCGAGCGGTGAGTTGCTAGTGGAGGTGGCCAACGGGCGGCGCAGAGGCCAGCCGGTAGCGCGGTGGTCGACAGGCGGCGTGGGAGTGGCACCGGGGTGGTGCAGCGGTGGCGCAGTGGTGGCGTGCTCCAAAAAAGGCACTGGGGCAATTTTTTGATGATTTTTTTAAATTATTTTTCGATTTGCGTGTCATACAGCCTTAATAGGCCAAGAAAATTCTCCCAGATGCCCCGGAGGCCAAATATGTTGAGTTTTATATGAAAATAGGGGTTTTTGGGCCTTTCGGATGCAATTGTGAGGTTGGTTTTTGCCCAAAGTGCTCCAAGAAAATGAGACCCCCCAGATCCAATAAAAAACTTTGAAAGAACTACAGCACCTAGAAAAGTGCCCAAAAAAATTTATTTTTTGCAGGCAAAAAAGAAACAAAAAATAACGTCCTACAAAGAATACCAGATCTAAAAAAACTTGAAACACTTAATCTCAAAAAACTGCTTCAAAAACACTAGAATAGGCAGTAGCAGGGGAGCTCTCATACCATATAGAAGTTGAGAAATCCAACTTCACAGTTCACCAAGAACATTTGCATGCAAATGACCTGTTGTTGGAAGGAAGCAGAAGACACAAAAAGCAAAGCTTGGAAAATCTTAGTGGTGTGAGAGAAAATTGTATTCCAATCTAATGAAAAAAGAATTACAAGGTTCAACCTATAAAGGTGAACAAAACCCTAAAACTAGAAAAGCTAGGTTACACATTATAATTAATAAAGATATTAATTATAATGCACCTAAGAGATAGCTTAAATAAAATAGAGTAATGAAACTAACTAATTATTCTAACAAGTGTATGTTGTCATAATGACAACATTCTGATTATCCTACTTAGCCAAATTGCCAACAATCTCCCCCTTTGTCATTGGTGGAAACATATGGAAAAATTGGCTTAAGATACAAAATTGTGGCCATACAAAAATTTGATCATACATAACTCCTTATTTCTCCTACTTATACTCCAAAATATCTATACTCCCCCTAAGAGTATACTTCATTTCTATATATCATATCTATACATACAATTTTTTTCTTATACTACTCCCCCATTGACAACAATGACAAAGGTGTCAAAAATTTAGTATCAAAAATTATTTTACCTCATGAATTTAATATTGCAAGGCTGGAAGGCTTGCAACATAATCTGCAAAATTGATCTTCAAGCTCTCTAACTCATTTTCTGATGAATTCTTCACTACATCTGAAACACTGAGCAATGCGCATAGGCTAAAGGATGCAATTTCACATGCCTTAAGATTTGCATAAGCAAATTTTCCATAAGATGTCTTCGAAGAAATATATTCTTCTAATTGGCTCTCAAGAATACTTATTTTTATTGATACATGCTCTCTTAGTAGAGCGAATATTTTCAATTTCTTTTCCTTCTCATCTTTTAGAAGTCTCATATCATCAAAAATCTTACTTGTATTCCTCTCAATTTCTGAGATTTTCACATTAGGGCTTTTCAAGAGTTTTACTATCATTTGTAGTTCTTCCTCTTTTATCTTTATCTTTTCTGATATCTCAGATGTGTGGCTCTCTGATTGTGTACACTAAATGTACAAATATTTTCCTCTTTCCATGCATCTCCTCAACTCTTTTATACATATACCCAAATTATCTATATCATTTCTGATATTCTAACATATAGCTTGAAATTGTATGCACCCTAAAATGGTCACCTAGACTTTGGGCCCCCATTCAGTAATTTATCAAATCCCTGAATAAATATTTTCAAAAATCAATATGTTTTCAATTATATCAATTTCATTGATCAAATCCTATTTTTATCATTTTTGATTATTTTCTATGGGCTAACCATTTTATCCTAAAGTTTTTATTTATTTAAAATGAATTTCCTCCCCTTTTATTAAATAAAAAGCCCCCACTTTTCATCTTATCCTGAGTTGCACAAATAAAGCATTATTCTTATTTTATAAAAAGAAGAAAAGGTCTTTTTGTCTCATATGTACACAAAAGTCAACTCTTATTTTCTCATTGGAGGATATTTGTGTACATGAATTTCTCCTCTTTCAAGCTCCACCCTTGATTAAATCTTTTGCCTCTTAATCTCCATGGTCCATTCCTTTTTAATTCCTTTAAAAGGAGAGCTCTTTTCTCATTCTTAGATCCCAACTTTGAATACTAACCTTATGCTATAGGATTTCTTGGAGACTTTGGAGCTTTTTGGAGATCTTCATGCATTTGGCTTTCATTCTTGCATTCTTAGCTTAAGCTTTCATGGCATCTAGCTTAGTTTCCTTTATGCTTTAGATTAGCTCACATAGCTTAATTAGCAAGGCTTGTAATACTTTCATTTCCATAGCTTACTCGTATCTTCATTCTTAGCATAGTTGCATTGCATTTCCATTCTTGATTCTTGAGGATATTGGAATTCTTTCCCTTGTCTCTATGAATCTCCTATTGTTTGGTTTACTAGCAAGGTTGCATGCTTCAATAGCTCTAGCTGAGAGCACCATCAACATCTTTGTGACTCCATGCCTAGGGAGCTCTAGGTCACTTTCTCAAGGTTTCACATTCATGGATTCTCTTGGAAGTAATGACTTAGAGAAGTGCACAATCTAGCATGTACATTTTTGGTGCCCACCATGGAGCAGAACACTCTAGTTTTGTCCTTCTTTTTATGCATTTTCATCATTTTTTTTGTCATCATTTTAGCTTGTTGTTTCGGCTCTTTGTTTTTCTGACAGAATTATCGTGTGATAGTTTTCCAATGTCATACGATAGTTCCTTGTATACCAGTGTGATACTTTACCAATTAAAGTATCGCGTGCCTTTGCAGATTCTGTCGCACTATTATTTTGTTCTCTATCACATGTAGGTATCACGAACTATCACATAGGGATAAAGTATCGCAGCTGTATACAGCGAAGTATCGTACGATTCTTTCTCTAACAAAAATATTGGCCAGGCCTGGCAGTGAGTAATTTTTGACATTTCTTTGCAAGATTTGATCTATTTGATTCGGATTTCTGATTTGCTATGGTAGAATAGAGTTTGATTTATAGATTTTATTTAGTTTTGATGTGCTAACTCTTGTAGGGCTAACAAGTTGTTCTTGTAGGTGCTCTCATTGCTTAAATATTTTCTTAAAAGAATGCATTTCAAAGCTCCAAATGCACAAGGGATACTAATAGTGTTTGTAGGGCTGCCCAAAGCATAAAAACCAATCAAGTGCTTGTTTAATTGCTTTCTTTTTTAGTTCGGCATATACTAGTTATTTCTTTTCATAGGCACTTAATATCTTGTTGTAGGAATCTTTTGGTGGTAGGAGAGTATGCTCTTCACCCTTGTGGTGAAACATAAATCTTGACCCATCTTTGGATTTTCAAAGCAAGAGGGTAATTGAACCTTTTCTTGGTGTGTTTGGGAGAAATTTTTGAGCTAGGAGAGTATGCTCTTCACCCTTGAGGTGAAATAGAAATCTTGAAACTCAAAGGTTGATCCACTCTTTGTTTAGTTTTAGAACCCTTTAGTGGGCCTACTCTTGAGAAATCAAGAGAAATGACCCAAGTGGGGACAAGATTTTTGCCGGCTATTCCGACCCACTATAAACTCAAGGCTATCAAGGACACAAAACCTTGGTAGATGCAGTACTTATCTTTGCTTGATGTGAGTACTTGTGGGATTGTGACCATGAGGAAAATGTTGAGCAAGAATGCTTAAGGTACTCTTGTGGCCGCAAGGTAAGGAGTCCCTTTGGAGAGAAAGAGGGGTATGACGAACGGAAGCCCTTACAAAGAACCATAGATAGAAGCCACCTTATTTTACCGCTTAGCTTCTTGGTGCAAAGATTGATCCTAGTGGACTAACCTGGATCACCCCAAAATTACTCACCATCTGTGTTCCTTTAGTTGTGTCATTGGCACTTCCACAACAAAGCCAATATCTATTATGGGTAACCACTTTGTGTGAGGCAATGGAGCATCAAGTGTGGGCCAAGTTGTTAAGTATTGAGCCATTGTCTTTTTAGGCTAGTAAGTGCTTGAAGTGTTCTCGTTGTGATCTACCCATGTAAACGTTCTAAAATATCAAACATCATGATAGCATTCATAGGATTTTATTGCTTTGATATCATAATTTCTTGTCTTGGAAAGGTTGCTTTTTCCCTTGTGCAAGTTTTTTATGACATGTTTGATCACCTACTATTTGCAAACTTGTCTAATTACTACTAGTACTATGTTTAAAATTAAGGAATTCAACTTACCAAACTACAACTTTGACCAAATTGCCTTCAAAACTAAGATTTACACACTGTCTAGTCAATTATCGTGTGACACTTCATTGATGCACAACCATCGCACTGTTTGCCTAGATAATATTGCATGCACTGCCTAGAAAATATCCCACTGCTTCTTGTGAAATATCGCATTGGAAAATTGTATCACCTTGTTACTCTGAGAACTATTGCACAAAGTTATTTTGTTGCCTCACAGTTGTCTACAATTTGAAGCTGATTTATGTCCTATTTTCAGTCTCCCTTGGTCGGTCCAGGTCAGATCTTAGGTGCTATGACATGTTTCTCAACATTCAAATGAACTTAAATGGTATCAAGTTGCACAAAATGACTCTTGGTCTTCTTTCTTCCACATCTCCCTCTTCTTTCTAAACTCTTCACGTCTTCTTAATTATTTCCCTCTTATTATCTAGTCTACCTTCCTCTATTCATCTCTTCTATCTCTTCCATGCTTGATTTCTCCTCTTCTAGAACCATGAATTTCAACTATCTTGCTATGGAACCTCTCTTGAAAATAGATGATCTCAAACTCATTTCTCAATTTGAAGAGTATTATTCCTCCAAAAATCTCATCGGTGATAAATTTATGAAAAAAATAAAAGAAAAATTGAGTGAATTGGACACCTTTGCTAGGATCATAGACATGATTTTTTCATGACCTCCTTCTTCCAAACATTTTTCATCTTTTAATTCTTCTCATTCTTCCTCATCTTCCAAGTCTTACCATGACTCTTCTAGACATTATTCGCATTCCCCATTATCCAAATCTTCTTCCTCCACTAGGTCTTCACTTTCCTCTTCTTCACAATCTTGTTCCTCTTCCACTTCTCCCAAGAGTCTTATTCCTCTTCTCAAGACATACCATGATGAGAAATATGATAGTCCTTATGATACCTCTATTCCTAAGAGTCCTCCTCATCGTGTGCTCATGCTTACTAAAGGGTCATCCTATTGGATAGATTGTGATGGTAATTCATATGATTCTAATTTTGAAAGAGACTTTGATGATTTCTATGAACAATACCTTGATTATGATCCATTTACTACTACTAAGGACTATAAAATGCACCGCGCTGATTTGAAACATCAATATTATAAGAATCATTCCTCTAAGAACATTCATGTTGAAAATAAAGATTACACTCTCAAGCAAGATTATGTTAATGATGGACCTTTGTCATGTGATGGTTCCCTTCCATCCCCTACTTCCTCCAATATTCATACATTTCCTAAAGCTTTCAAGTCTTCTAAATCTTTCACAAATCCTTCATCTGACAAAAATCCTAATACTTTTCATGCGGTTCCCTATAGTTATCCTCAAGGGCTACCTCTTAAAGAAACTCAAGCTAACCTTCACTTGGCTAAAAATACTTTCAATAATTCCAAACCTAAAGAGCCTAAGCCTTTATACACTACAATGCCTACTTCGGCTAGTCCTTCACTATCTCTTCCAAAGTCTTCCATACAATTCCAACATGCTTCCTTGTCCTTAAAAGTGGATCCATGTCAAGAGAACTCTAAAAATGACAAAGAAAAGAACATAAAGAAAGATCAAGATCAAGAACCCTCCATGTCATCCAATTCTTTTCATGATGTCTCTTATCCTTTTCATGGTCCTTTTGATCCTCTACACCCTTCCTCATTCATTCTACCATGTCTTAAGTCTTTCCCTAAGAAAGATCAAGCTACTACTTAAGCTATTGAGCTTATTGATAATCAAAATAACCTTACTACACATGTACTTTCCGAAGATGATACTTCCATTAAGGTTATTAAAAATAGTGTTGTTACTTCCAATGCTAAGCCTATCAAAGATCAAGAATCTCCTTGTCAAGATCAAAGCCTTCCATCTTCTTGTTCTACCACTCCATGTTCGGTTCCACTTTCTACTCTTCCTAAGTCTTTTCAAGCTTCGAACAATCGTAGAAAAGAAGTTGCTCCTATTCAAGATGTTCATGATCCTATTGCAAATCCTAATGCTCACTCTAAAGATCCTAATGTCCTTGGTTGTCATATAAATTTTGATGAACTTATTGATTATCCTTTTGTATCTTCCACATCCATCCTTGAACCTCCTCCACCAATACTAAGGGCTTTGTGTCTTCCTTCCATCTTAGGCCCTTATGTACCTTAACTTTCACCTCCTAACTCTCCTAATTCATCATCCATCTTGGATCCTTACATCCCTCCATCTCCTATCTTTCCTCAAGATCAACATAGATGCATACCCTTGAATCCTTTTCATCCACTCACCCATCTAAACCAGTCATATCCTCCTTCTTCTTCCACAAGTCCCAAGTCTTTTGGAAGTAAATTGAATGTTCAATACGAGAAAAAGAAGTAATACAAGAATCCATCAAAAAAAGAAGATCACCATGTCTCCTCTAATCGACATGGAGGCATAAATTCAAAAGAGATATCTAAGAAGAAAACTACAAGACAAGTATGGGTTTCAAAATCCATCATTAAAGATATTCTCTCTAAATCATCAAAAAAAAAATGAAAAGCCTATGGCTATGTGGATTCCAAAGTCTCTCTTGAAAGAGTCTGATGTTGAGCAACAAGTGAATTTTACATTCAAGCTTCCAAAGGCTTCCACTTCATCTTCTTCCAAAAACATTCTTCCATTCTATGTGCCTAAACCGCAACCTCTACTATCCATTCACCATATTCCTTCATGTATTCCTTCATTCATGTTTCCTCCATCCCCTCGCCACCCTTCAAGGTGTGTTTTGATGTTGATTTTGGCTTCCTTTCCATCTAACCTTTCACATTCCTTCCATTCATTATCCTTCTACCTTCTATCTTTTTTCCTTATTTTCTTATTCTTCCTATCTTCCAACCTCACTCGCTTTACATAAAACTTTATCCTCCATTTTTCTCTTCCATCTTCTTTTCCCTATCAGCATATTTGAGCATATCATTTTGAATCCTTGGCATATTATAGTTTATCCTTTCAAGGAGCATTATCTAAAAAGCTTGCCCTCTTCCAAAAAAAAAATATTCAAAAAAATAGAAAAATTAAAAAATAAAAATAAAAAATTGAAAATGTGCCTTGGTGGAAACTTGGAAATAGGCGTCTTGGTAGCAAAAGTAAAGAGAAATAAATTCATCCTATGGTGAAAACCACTCCCTTGTGGCACCTTGGATAAGTACCGTGATGAAAACCTGGCAATCAGGCATCATGTGTAGTTCTTCTATATATTTCATCCATTCCATCTTCTCTCTTTGATCTTGACAATGTTGACCTATACATGAACATTTGGCTATCTTGTGAGCTATCTTACCATGATCTTGCTTTCATTCCATTCATGTTTAGCCTTCATATTTATTTTCCTTCATTCATTCTAGCCTTTCGCTATCCTTTTCCCCTTTGGTTTGATCTAATTAAAAAGAGTAAAAAGTGATGCTATGAAGCCTCTTGGCATGTCTACTCCTATGGATTGCATCCTTTCCTTCTTTTGCATTACACTTTTGTGACTTATCCTATGTTGGCCTTTCATTGCTTGTCCAAATGTGCTTTACATAACAATTTTTCCCTAACTTGGGTACTCTTAAGGAGTTCGCCCTTGAGGATTTCTTCCCTTTATTCTCCTTCATTCTCTTGTCTTCCATCTCCTCCACTAGCTTGCTAATCCCTCTTATTCTCCACCTTGCTAGATATTGGGACTACACAATGTGATCTTGCTTGGGAGTTTGAAGCCCATTCTGTCTGGGGGCATCCTTTGTACATATTTATTGATCCTGAAAAAATTCCAAAAAAAAATCATATATGATGCTAAAAAAAAATTTAAAAGCATATACAGTCCTGAAAAAAGAGCATCTTAGTGAAAACCTAGCAATAGGTGCTTTGATGTATCTCAAAAAAATTATATATTCCAAAAATACAAAAAATTCAAAAAAACTAGAAAAAGTGCCTTGGTGAAAACCTGAAAATAGGCGCCTTGGTAGCAAAAATACAAAAAAAGTGAAAAAAAAATTTTAAAAAAATCTCCAAGTGGTGAAAACTTGGAAACAGGCGCTACTTGAGGCCTTTGCACCCTTGTTTCTTAGCACTCATCCTCAGCACTTAGCCTTTCTCCATCATGCCTTGACCTTTTTGCCTTGGTTTGGAATTGGTCTTTGTCTTTGTCTAAGGGGCATAACTATGTTAGCTTTGGTCTCTAAGATGCATTGGTCTTTGGGAAATCTTACAAATGGTGTTTTTCAACACCACCCCGACTGTTTTTTTCAACACTACCCTAGCATCAAGTGTTTCTTAACACTTATTAGACATCTTACCCGCAGTCTAGCATGATATGATATCTCTCACTGGTCGATGTGATACTCAAATTTTGACTATATGACCTACACACGTGCACTTAAACACTTGACTCGCTGAGACTTGTTTGACCTTATTTCTTTGTGTGTTGTCCATGATGATTTGTTTGATGAGTGTTCTCTCCCTAATAGTTTTCGATGATGCCGAGCTAGAAGACTGGGGGCATGAGGACATGTTTTATTGCTTTTTCTACTTGTGGGTATATTTTGTTGGTCCTAACTGTCATTAGCATTTATGCTAGTTCCACTTGACATCAGGGTCTACAAGGTATTATCCTTGACTATTTTTTGCAAGTGCATACTTATAGCCATCTTGACATTCCTTGTGTCTCAATGCGAGTATAATCTCGCTATATTAAACTTAGGCAATCTCGCTGCACTAGTCATCTTGACCTATATGTCTTTGATGCCTAGGTGGGATTCCCACATATCTATCTGATATAGATCATATTTAGATTCACATAGTTATACTAGTGTGTATTGAATGATCTTGTGATGATGCCAATAACGCTCGATGATGAATATTAGAGTCTAATGGCTTTGTAACCTTGCAAGTAAACCACTTTTCATGTAGCTTGCATTTTTAGACTTCATGTTAATTTGCATTTTTAGGCTGCATTATGAGTTTGAGAAGATTTTCCTTCATCTTTATTTTGTACTTTTAAACAACTATGATCATGTTTTGATCTTCATTTCCTTATCTTCTTTCATGATCTCAATCAAAATTTGCTATCTTAAACATTTGATTGATTTTGAGGCATCTTCTTTCTTGAGGAAAATTCTCTTTCTTCTCTCCATTCTTTTTCACCTCTTCCAAATTTCTATCTTCCATTCACTTTCACCCTACTTCTTTTCTTCTAATTCAACCTTGGGGCATAGCCTTTCATGCTTAATGGTCTACCTTGGTTCTGTGATCCTTATATCTTTCATCTTACATTAGGAACCTTATCTTTAGTTTGATTTGATCAAATTTATCAATTTACTATTTCTCCTCTATCTCATTTCGATTTTGATCATGAGGGGGCAATACCTATCAAACTTTAATCCTTAATTCAGCTTATCAATTGAACCTTGAGATTCTTATCTCTTATCTCAGACTTGACAATTACCTATTTACAGGGGTGTTGGCCTTGTCTTTTTCAATCAACTTACCATTGTCCTGATATGTTCCCATCCATCGAACATATGTCTAGATTGTTTTGTGATCCCAAATCAATCTCACATTTCAATTCCATTCTTTGACCACATGTGATCCCAAATAGATCTCAGATTAGTCAAAGAGGGGCAAATGTATGCACCCTAAAATGGTTTCCTAGACTTTGGGCCCCCATTCAACAATTTATCAAATCCCTGAATCAATATTTTCAAAAATCAATATTTTTTAATTTTATCAATTTCTTTGATCAAATCCTATTTTTATCATTTTTTATTATTTTCTATGGGCTAACCATTTTATCCTAAATTCTTTATTTATTTAAAAGGAATTTCCTCCCCTTTTATTAAATAAAAATCCCCCACTTTTCATCTTATCCTAAGTTGCACAAATAAAACATTATTCTTATTTTATAAAAAGAAGAAAAGGCCTTTTTGTCTCATATGAACACAAAAGTCAACTCTTATTTTCTCATTGGAAGATATTTGTGCACATGGATTGCTCCTCTTTCAAGTCCACCCTTGATTAAATCATTTTCCTCTTAATCTCCATGGTCCATTCCTTTTCAATTCCTTTAAAAGGAGAGCTCTTTTCTCATTCTTAGATCCCAACTTTGAATACTAATCTTATGCTGCAAGATTTCTTGGAGACTTTGGAGCTTTTTAGAGATCTTCATGCATTTGGCTTTCATTCTTGCATTCTTAGCTTAAGCTTTCATGACATCTAGCTTAGTTTCCTTTATGCTTTAGATTAGCTCACATAGCTTAATTAGAAAGGCTTGTAATACTTTCATTTCCATAGCTTACTTGCATCTTCATTCTTAGCATAGTTGGATTATATTTCCATTCTTGATTCTTGAGGATATTGGCATTCTTTCCCTTATCTCTTCAAATATCCCATTGTGTGGTTTACTAATAAGGTTGCATGCTTCAATAGCTCTAGCTGAGAGCACCATCAATATCCTTGTGACTCCATGCTTAGGGAGCTCTAGGTCGCTTTCTCAAGGTTTCCCACTCATGGATTCTCTTGGAAGTAATGACTTAGAGAAGTGCACAATCTAGTGTGTACAGAAATATCTTAGCATCATGAGCTTCTTGGGATTTCATTGCTGCTACATCAGATAAATTTGTGAATTCTATATCAAAGGCTTTCATTGCCTCTTTTTCTTTTCCTTGTGGGTCTGCCTCACTGACTCGACTTGATATTATGCTTTGTAATTTACCTGTTACCTCAAGTAGTGTTCCAAGCTTTTCACTTTCTTGTTCTTTCTAATGATCTTGTTCAGAGATGAGATCAACTCTATTTGATCATCATCATGTCCAAGGCTTGCAAACATAGATTTAATCTGTGGTTTTTGTAATGTTTATGTTGTGTCCTTAGGTGTAGAAATGATTGTTGATTGCTCTTGTAGAACCACATGCTCTTCTGTTGCTGCAATAGTTTGTGTTTCCTCTTTCTCTTCTTCCTTTTGTGCTTTGACCTTTTGTTCCTTATTTTCTGATGTGTCTTGTTACTCATCCAACAAATTTCCAACATTGACTTCATTTTCATTGAAGGGATTTTCTTCATTGTCCAAGGTGATATTTGTTCCTTCAACATTCATAGTCTTATCTTCAATGTAAATGGAGGGTGGTAGTGCAGGTGATGGATCTGTTTGATACTCTACTTCAACTACTTGATCAGATTCACTGATGTGTTCACCTAGTCTAGAGGTCATAACCTTCACAATTGCTTACTTTGTTTCTCTTTTGATTTCCTCATAATTGCCTCCCATTATCAGTATAGTTCTCCTTTTCTTCCTTAGATGGGTGCTTAGGATTTTCATGATTTCCTTGAAATGTTCTTCATCTTTTATTACACACAACTTCCTTACATATCTCTCTCTTATTCCATTGTCTTCCTCTATTTCTCTTTTCTTTTTGTTTACTAATTTCTCAAAAAGATTGTTAGGGATCTTACCTTTTATATCATCAAATTTCTTATCTGCAAAAATCATATGTCTAACAACTGCATTTTCTAACTTCAACTTCTCAAAATTGTCATATAACTCATAGTATTTGGTCAACTTAATGAAATCACCTTCATTAATGACTAAGGGGTTCACTTTATCTATCTTCAGCTTCCACTTCTTCTTGCTACTTCTTGCCTCTTCATCTACCTTTTTTGTTGATGTTTTTCTTTGAACGGGGGAAAACAAAGTTTTCTATCTTTTTCCTGGTCCACTTGCCATTTCCTTAACTCTTTTAGTTGGTGTGGTGGAGGATCTAGTATATTTCCTTACTTCCTGCACTCACTTTTTCAACTTCTTCATCTGTATCCTAAATTTCTTCTGTAGGGGCTGCAAGAGATGTCAATGGTGGAAATGATAGTATCTCTTGCTATCCAATATCCCTTATTGCTATTGTTTTCTACTTTGCTATGTCAAATTCATGTTCTGTCATACCAATGTCTTTTATTATTTTCTTTATAGTACGGTCAACTCTTTTCTTAGCCATCTTCTGTGCCTGTAATGATTGTGTGGAGTCAAATTTCTCCTCATGTGTCCCAAATCTAGGACTCTTAGCATCCAAATTTCTCTTAAGCAATCTTCTCACATATCCTTCAATCCCAGCTTCTGAAACTTCATATTCAAGTGGATCTACAAATTCCACTCTAGGCTCAACTGCTTCAATGTAGGTAAAGTCAGTATCAACCAAAAAATGTATCTCATCCTTGTATTTCTCCACAATAGATGGTGGAATTCTTGATCTTTTCCTCATTTGATTTTGAAAGGTCTTAATTACCAAAGTTGTACTTTCATTTACTTTGTCTATAGGGTGTCTTAGGTACACATTATTGATTATATCCATAGAATTTATGTTATCATTCCAATCCTCTCCTATAGTGTATGGAAATCTTCTTAATGAATGAAAAAACATATATGTGATCAGAGATGAAAATCTAAACTATGAGTTATTGGTTTTTCTGATTTTCTCAAGGTTCTCTGTCAACTAAATTCTTAAGATTTCACACATGTCTACCTGTACTTTCTCAACAAACATAAGATAAGTTGCATGTACCATGCCAGCTACCATATCATCTTCTCTAGAATTTTCACAAAACTTTTTAGTCAAAATTATGCATACATATCTAACATCATCCTATACAATCTTACTAATAAAAATTCCTCTTCCATTGTATGATGACTTGGTGTTGTCTAACACTATTTTCTTAACATTTTTCTCATTAAATGGAATCACTCCAGATTTAGATAAGCCAATTACCTCATGAATAAGGTCTGCGGTGATTTCAATGGCTCTATCCTCTAACCAAAACTTACCATTATGAATTCTGCTAAAAATAATCTTAGTCCATTCATCATCCTAAAATTCATAATGAAGTGTATACTTGATAATATCAATCTCACTCAAATGTTAAAACTCTTCTTTGTATGACATGTCCTATTTATAGATATTTTCATACTCCATGATTAGGCTACCATCTCCTATGGTCTCAAACTTACATTTTAGATAACTTCTTATGTCTTCCAAATGCAAAACTCCATCTGGAACGGATGACAAGGCTAAACTAGGGTCTTCTTCCAAAGGCTTTATAGGTTTCTTTTTCATTCTAGGTCTGACTAAATCTTTAATGTGGTGAAAAAGTGATGCATCCATGATTCTATAAAAACACAACTTCTTGATAGTGACTACTTAGAAAAATACCTTAGAATCATGATTTAGGGCTTTACGTAAATCCGACATGAAATCTTTCACCAAATCTTGTAAACTGCTCTTAATCTCCACTTACTAGCTTTCTTTATCACTTGTAATCTCTTGAATGGTCAACTAATACTGATCATGTGCTTTTATCCTTCAAATCTTTCAAGATTCTAACATCACATTAAATTTATTTTTCGCTTCATACCAAAAAGTTGTTCCTAGTTACCTGCAAAACTTCATTCTTTCTATGTACTTGCATACATTCATATAAATTCATGGGCTCTTAACCATAGCTTCATTTCATCATATACTAGCATATATTAACTTCGCAAAACTCAATTCATTCTATTATAATATCTACACTATTCTAATGCTCTACTCTAATACATAATTCATGAAATAATTACTTAAGTGCTTTGAGATGAATTAGGAAATGATTCACACTTACTATCAAGTACTTCACCTATCTGGTTTCTTGGTATACTGAGTGTTCTTTCTTGATCTTTGGCTTTAACAAATTCAACTTCTTCCAAGTTACTATGATATCCTCTATGACTATTGTTTGTGCTCACATTTCTCCTTGTATAGTTTCTAGGATTAGTGCTTCTCATGTTGTTCATTCTACAAAATCTTGTTGTGTGACCAAAATTGTTGCATATCCGACAAACTACTCCATTGTTTCCATATCTTGGTCCTGTCTGACTGATTTGTGATTTGTAATTTCTAGCAACATGTCCAATCTTGTTGCATCTATAACACACAACTCCATTCATTTTGTCCATGTCTCCAATAGGTCTCTTATCTGCAGGGTTAGTATCTCTAAACATTCTACTACCATTGTTATCATTAGATCTAGGTTTCTTACAATCAATAGCTCTATGTCCAAAACCATGACAATTATAACAATAACCAGATATGGGTTTAAATTGCTTACCAGTACAATCTCTTTTCATGTGTCCAAAATAATTGCATGAAAAACATCTACCTTTGAATTTTCTTTGTATATCTTTAGGTGGTTCATCTTCTTTAGGTGGATTAGGTATATCTTTAGATTTGTTAGCTTCATCGGACTTTTTTTCATCTTTTCTCTTAGAGTGTTTTAGATCGGGTTTTTTACATTCCTCAATCTTCTTAGGGAACTTTTCTTCAAGATATCCAAGACCAGTTTTATCGTAGGATGGTTTCTGATAAGACATTTGTTCATCAATCTTTTCACTACTGGAATATAGTTTCCCAAGGTGTTGTTTAGATTGAGTAAATTCTCCTTTCACAATTGTATTGTACTTTTCAATTTTAGCATACTATAAATTTTCTTTCTCAAGTTCAGATGTTACTTTACTAAGTTTAGACTTCAGATCTACATTCTCATATTTCAGATTTGATTCATCTTTGTTGCTTTCATCTTTCAAACTTAACTTCAGATCTACAATCTTCAACTCATGTTTAAGGATCTCATTTTCTTTCTTTAGTTTTGAAACTTTGTCATAGTCATTGACTTGAATTGTAGGTTCTTTCTTTGATTTCAAATCTTCCATCTTTTCTTTTAGTTTCTCAATGTAGTTTTTCACATCATCATATTTCCCTTTCAAAGTGTCTCTTTCTTCAGTAAGAATATCAATCTGTTCAAGATCTTCTTTAAGATTCTTCTGCAATTGATCCATATCCATAGTAATCTTACTCAAGCTATTAGGCTTTCTCTGAATAACTTTGTTCTGACTAACTAAGCTCTAATACCAATTGTTAGAAATAGGAAATACTGAGAGGGGGGGTGAATCAGTATTTCACAAACTTTTACTTTTTCCCAATTGTGGATATAACAAATTAACTTGAAGCTTGTATAATAACGTAAACTAAGAAAATTGAATAACAAGCATAGCAATAAAGTAAATGAACTCATAACACCAGGTTTGTTCTTGAGGAAACCCTAGCTAAGGGAAAACCCTAGTGGGGATGATACCCATAACTAATCCACTAATCAAAAGTATCTGGTTAAGGATATTGACCCTGTTAGTGTTAGGAATGGGAACACTGAGAGGGGGGGTGAATCAGTGTTCACTATATCTTATTAATTTCTTAACTCTTGAATCTTAACTTGATTGCTTAAGTACTAAAATGAACATCAATATAAGATAAAAAATCACAACACATAACACCAATATGGTATGGGGAAACCCAAATAGGTAAAAACTCTGATGAGAATTGACACCCACTAAGAACTGCACTAATGTTTAATGATCCTTGTTAGAAGATCTACAACCTTGTTAGAAGATCTACAACCTTGTTAGGAGTTGTTCTTTACAATGCTTTTAGTATAGTGACCTGGTCAAGGGTCAGACCCTATTAGGATTCTTTTACAATAAAATTGTTAGGGGTGGGGACACACTATCCTAGAGCTCATTGCTCAAGTGGTGAAGGCTACAACCTTCTGATCTCAGATACACACTATATCTATTGGATGAACTATTGTTGTGACACTGCTTGTCTAATTAGTTCCTTTTGTGTGTTGACACTTTAGCCCCTTGTAAATCTCTAACTCATTCTATCTTCACTTCACATGTCTCTACTCTTCTTATCTTGACTCTCTATCCATTTTCATACATTATTACAAAGGTGCATCTTATATTTATATGTACTAACAAAATAATTAACTAGATCGGCCTATAACCAATTACATATAATGCTTCCAAGTGAATTTTTTCAAGTGTGTTTAAAAAAAAGATGTTTACATGTCTAAAACCTAATTACAATAGGTGCATAGCCTTTACAAAACATTATTATAACCGCTAATCAATATACTAACAGTTGGTTGCATACTCTGTTATGTTCTAGCATTCACTATCTATACCACTTCAACTGTCTGTATCTTCATCATACTATCTCATCTGATCATGCACTCTTAGACTTAGCATGAATACACACTTACCATCTTTACTTTAAGGGCACATACCATAACTCAATCATATGCACATGTGTTGATGCTCTGATCTACTAGTGCTCTACTAACTGTCCAGTCTTCTATACTTAGCCATATTCTGATCTTATGATAATGTGCACTAACTCCAAAACTCTATATGACTTTTTTGCCATAATGAAAACACTATATCTAGTCATATAAAATAGTATAGTCAACTTTCCAACAATCTCCCCCTTTTTCATTAATGGCAACAAAGGAATATGGTGAAGTTACTAACTGTACCCTTATACAAAATTCTTTAGTATATACTCTAACTTATTTATCCCTTATACTCTATACTATACTCCTATACATCATATATGATACTCCATATTCTACATACAATACTACCCCTTTGACATTAATGAAAAAGGTTCTCAAAAAGGTGTATCTACAAGTACTTACAATGTTAGGACATCCAGATATGCTATCTGCAAATTTTGGATCTCTTGTTTCCAAAATGCTATTAGTGCATTGATAGTCTGTAGATAGGTGCATAAGGCATATTTTAGCTTCTCCATCTTTTCCAAGTATGTACTTGGACCTTGATCATATGTCACCAGAGTGGCATCAATCTCCTTGATGTTCTGATTAAGTACATCTAGAGAGGGTGCAAGAGCATTCTTGAGATGTGTTTGCCTTGACCTTATCTTAGACATCTCCTTTTCATCCTTTTCTATTTTTTTTACCTTCCCCTGGTATACATTATTGTACATGTTCACATTGGTGGAGGGATCTTCCATTGATTTCCTTACATTGTCTACCATTGCTTCTACTTCCTGAATTTTCTTGTAGTGATCACCAGTCGGCTTATCCTGGTTCATACAATTAGCAATGATCTTCCTTCCCTTAGCTATGAACTCCTTCAAGGATTCTTGACCAATCTTCAATGAACTGAGGTCAAGTACGAAGTTTCCAACTAGTTTACTCAATCTCTTCTTCATATATTTTTCTTCTGCAACTTGAGATGCAGATTCTTCCAAGATAAAAAAGTTTGCATTGAAGTTTGTCAGTATGGTACTGACATCATCAACTAAATGAACCTTACACACTTTCTTGACTGAAGGTAGCAAATTGTTTAGAATTTTGACTAATTCAGAAAATAGAGGGTTCCTCATCACTTGCTTCTCTTTTTCTTTCTCCATAGTTAGGAAATTGTTCTTAATCAGGTCTTCTTCTCCCCAAGAGTCCAAGCTAGTGGTGTCTAGTGTCAAACTTGACAAAAATGATGCTGAGGGTAAGGGAGTGATAGGAGTGTTGTCCATCACTTCTTGCTTTATCTTCATAGGTATTTCAATAGATGACTCATCTATTGGTTCACTTCTTTTCACTTCTTATTCTCCTTTCTCCTCTTCTATCTTTTCTTTTTCTTTTTATATCTCTTTTTCTATTTCATTTTCTTCTTCTTCACCTGTTAAGTCCTCTACTAATACTTATTTTTGTAGGTTAGGTGAATTTTCACCACATATAATTTCAACCTCATGTGTTCTCACAAAGGCTTCCTCAAATTTATCCAAGTCTTTATCCATGGCCACCATGGCTATCTCTACCTTATCAATGATGATTATGTCATTTTGTTGTGTCTCAATCATGGGTGCAGACTTCAGTGCCTCTATAGGTGTTACCATTGTAGGTGTTGGATCCTAAGGACCTATTATTGGTGTATTGGTGGTCTCTGATTCCTTGGCTTCCTTAGAGGGCACTTGAGTTGTGGACGTAGTAGGTGGGTACATGTGCCTATCCAGAAAGACTTTCTCAAAATATTTCTCTGTCTCTTTAGCTGCCAACTCAAAGTTCTTATCCATTATGTGTAGTGTTCTCAACTTTGTTTTGAGGTACGGATTCACTAGATCTAATAATAATGTTTTCTCTTCTAAGGAACATATAGGGAGGCTTTCATCTAGAATCTTTTCCCTTATTCTAAGATCTTCTTCAATAGCCTATTTCTTTAAGGATTCCAAGATATTCCAAACACTGTCTAGAATGACTATCTTAAGTTCCAAGACTATCTTCTTGAGCTTAATCATATGTTTTATGATCATGTCGTGAATCTCTGATTTATCAATTTCATTGTACTTCTCATAAAACTTTCCTATCTGATCTATTCTTCCTTCATCAATAATCCTTGTTCTCAAAACTTGAATATTAGGTCTAAAACCTACCTTAGGAGGTGCTTGAGCATTCTTTTTCTTACTTCTAGTTACTCATGAGGATGGGTGACTTGTGCTGGTTTCCTTCTTCCTCTTTGGCATGCTTTTGTATTATGGAGGTGATGTGGTATCCAGAATAATTTTCTCTTTGGGCGCAGGAGGGATAACATATGTTTTACCTTGTTTATCCTTTGGATCATCTATTTTCTCAATCTTGATTTTCTTCATTTTATGATCATCTTTCTTGGCTTCCACTGTGGATGCACTCTCAATCTCCAATGCTATCTTTTCTTCTCTTTCTTTGAAAAGGTATGCTTGAGTTACACCATGAATTCTAAGTATCTCAAATGTAATCTTAGAGGCTTTCCTCTTATTTGTTGCGTTGTTCAGAACTGCATCAACTTCCCTTGTCTTTTCTTCATAAGTACCCCACCTAGGTTCATTAGGGTCCTTAGGTGCTGATAGTAATACTTGTGCATATGCTTCCAAGATTGGTTCTTCTACCTCATAGCCAAGTGGATGGGTCCACTTTGTTCTAGGCTCTATGGCTTCCATGCATGTTATGTCATTTTCTACCATAAAGCAAATGCTATCTTTGTATTTCTCAACAATACTTTCTAGTATTCTATACCTCATTTTTATTTTGATCCTAAATGTCTTCAATTCAAGCTCCATGTAATCCCTCAATGTGCTCTCAGCAGATGCCTTAAGAGATATTTGAGGCATTGTAGGTATACTTTTGTCTAAGTACAAATCTGAAACCTTTCCAAGTATATGGAAGTACATGTAAATGATTAAAGACCCAAACCTAAATATTTTGGTCTTATCATGCTTAATGGCTTTAATGTTATCAATCAATTGTGCATGAAAGATCTCACACAATTTGAACTCTCCATTTTCCTTAACAATTCTGATTGTTGCAAGAATAGTGACTGCAAACACACTATTCACCCTATTGGTGTGCTAAAACCTATAACCTAGTATCATAGACATCAATTTGATGTCTTTCTCTTCAATAGGCTCAATTGTCATACTGTGCCTATCACTTCTAGACTTACATGCATGTTCAACTAATTTCCTTACATCCTTGTCCACTAGAAGAATGGCACCTATCCTAGAAAGGCCTATCATTTCATGAATAAGATCTCTTGTGATTCTTACTGGGACTTCACCTATCCAAAATAGGTCATCATGAATTCTTCTTAACAAGATCTTGATCCAATTAGATTCATAAAACTCATATGTCATAGCATACTCAACAATGGGATGGTTTTCCAGATGTGTGAACTCATCTAGGAATGTTCTCTTTGGTTTCATCATGGACTCAAGGTGAGACCTTATCCTATCAATTCCAACTGGTTCCTTCTTATAGTATATGTATGCATGAATGTCTTCAACATGCATTACACCCATAGGGGTTCTTGAAAATGCACCTTCTAGGTCATCTAGGGTTGACTTAAAAGGGTGCCTCTTAAAAATGTATCTCTTTCTCTCAGAAACATCAAAGACAACTGGTGTAGTCATGACTTATTTGGTTAATGCTTCAAATTAGATTCCAAAGACTTTTGAATCATCGCATTAGACTAGGGCTTCATAACTAATCAATCACACTTCTTCGCTAGTAAATCAAGCTTCAACACTTCACAATTCAATTGCTAGGGCTTCTGTGATCTCCAATCACTCTAACTTTAATGCAATGAGTGATCTGTAAGTTTTCGTATATTATAAAGTGAAATTTCTGCCATTAATTCTTGCCACATAAACTAGAATTTGACTAAGAATTTCCAACTTCCATCCTACAATAGATCAAGTAGTGCACTCTTTCACATAGCATCAAATAGTGTCCAAAATGTTAAATCCAAAGGTGCATACTCTGAGGGTGAGTATACCGGTTTCCTAGGGGTCTAGAGCTAAATTATCTCCCCCTATGACCCTGCGGGTCATTCATCTAGATGTAGAGGGTACATCCATTGTAGATGCATCTAATACATACTCATCAACCTTATCCTTCTTTGTCTCTATCCAAATCAAGCTTGCATCTTCTGAAGCTTTCACAAACTTGACTTCTCCTTCAGTATCCAATATTGTTTCTTCTAGCTTTTTAGGGCTTTCCTAACTTTGCATTCTTGATCTACAAAACTTTGAGATGTGTCCAGCCTTGTTACAAGAGTGACAAATAACTGGAGGCCTTAAATTCCTTGATGCATTGATTTGGATTACCATTTTACACTATCTAGCTAAGTGACAATTATAATTACATATTTGATATGTAATAATCTAAGAACTTCTTGCATTTGGTTGATTCTGATTTCTCTGATTATGCTAAGTCTTGTTCTTCTAACTTGTTCTACAATTCATAGCTCTATGACCAAATTTATTGCATGAATAATAGTAACCATTAAAAGGTCTTACCTCTTTACAATCCCTTGCAATATTTACATGCTTGTTATAGGCATAACAAGTTCTATCTATTGGCTTGCGCTCATCCTTAGATGGTTCAACATTGTCTTTAGTCTAATTTCTAGTCTCCTTAGCATTTGTAGTGTCTTCTGGTGCTTTCATTCTTTCTTGCATGTTTTCAAACTAATTTTGTGCTTCATTGAATCCAACACCACTGGTATCTCCTTTTAGCTTCCTTGCATATAACTGTGCTTCTATCAAATCAAAACTGGTGTGTAATTTCTCAATGTGATTCTTTACCTCTTTCAACTCAGATTCCAACTTTTCTTTGATGTTTCTTAGCTCCAAGATTTCCATATTTGCTTGTTTCAATTCTTCATTCAGTTGAAGTTTCTCTTTGATCTGTTCATCATAAACTTCTTGATTGTTAGTTAGCTTTTCATCAAACTCTTCAATCTGATCTTTCAAAGATGTGTTCTCTTCATTCAGCTTCTTAACCATTTTCCCTAAATCACTATTAGAACAATCTTTCAAATCTTTTCTTAGCTTCTTGATGAAAACTTGTGAACCACTGATTTTCAATTTCAGTTCTTCAACTTCTTTCTTAGATCTATCAAGGTCTTCATGAGCTGCCATGAGATTCTTCTTCATATGTTTTGCTTCTTCTAAACCCATTGATCTCCTCAAGTGATTAAACTTCTGTTCAGAGGACCAGAGCTCTGATACCAATTTTTAGGAATGGGAACACTGAGAGGGGGGTGAATCAGTATTCACTATATCTTATTAATTTCTTAACTCTTGAATGTTAACTTGATTGCTTAAGTACTAAAATGAACATCAAGATAAACAAGATAAAAAATCACAATGCATAACACCAATATGGTTATGAGGAAACCCAAATAGGTAAAAACCCTGGTGGAAATTGACACCCACTAAGAACTGCACTAGTGTTTTATGATCCTTGTTAGAATATCTGCAGCCCTGTTAGGAGTTGTTATTTACAATGCAATGTTTTTAGTATAGTGACCTGGTCAAGGGTCAGACCTTGTTAGGAGTCTTTTACAATAACCCTATTAGGGGTGGGGACACATTGTCCTAGAGCTCACTGCTCAAGTGGTGAATCCTACAACCTTGTGATCTCAGATATACACTATATCTGCTGGATGAACTATTGTTGTGACACTACTTGTCTGATCAGTTCCTTTTGTGCATTGATGCTTTAGCCCCTTGTAAATCTCTAACTCATTCTATCTTCACTTCTCATGTCTATGATGTCTATGATATGCTTATCTTGACTCTATATCCATTTTCATACATTATTACAAAGGTGCATCTTATATTTATATGCGCTAACAAAACAATTAACTAGGTCAGTGTATAACCGATTACATACAATGCTTCCAAGTGAATTGGCTCAAACATGTTTACAAAAAAATATTTTTACAAGTCTAAAACCTGATTACAATAGGTGCATAGCCTTTACAAAACATTATTATAACCACTAATCAAAATACTAACAGTCGGTTGCATACTCTATTCTATTCTAGTGTTCACTGTCTATACCACTTCAGCTTTCTGTATCTTCGTCATACTATCTTATATGATCATGTTCTCTTAGAATTAGCATGAATACAAACTTACCATCTTAACTTAAAGGATGCATACCATAACTTGGCCATACGCACGTGAGTTGATGCTTTTATCTACTAGTGCTTTGCTAACTATCCAATCTTCTATACTTAGCCATATTCTGACCTTATGATAATGTGTGTTGACTCCCAAACTCTGTATGACTTTGTTTCCATAATGACAACACTATATCTAGTCATATACAATAATATAGTCAACTTTCCAACAGTTAGGATTCTATTACATACATATAGTGTCTATGTCCTTGTTAAGGGACTCTAGGCCTTATTAAAAGCCTCAACCCTATTAGGATTTTCTATTAAAAAAATATAATCCTTTCAAGATGAGCTCACTACCGAAACATGCAATATACAATGATATCTTCAAATACAAAAGTAAGGTACATAACCTTTTACTAATGTTGAATAGCTTCCCTATTTTGATTTATCTTTCTAGGCTCTTCACTTTCATATACAGAGTTTACCTACTTTCCTTCTTACAAAATACAACTTTTTATCATACTATTTACATTACAATTGCTATATGTATCATGTGTATATTTCGCATTACATAGTTCTTACATTTATACAAGTTATTACAATTAATAACTTCCAGTCGGCTTACAATACATAAACTCTTCTCAAAATATAAAAACAATTCATGTTGTCTTAGGGTTAACATCTAGGATGTCATCCCTACATGGTTAAGTCATTATTTTGATAAACAAAATAATCCCTTAACTTAATATGATCACTTATGTCTTCTGCTTTGTTTAGGTCGGCTCAACACTGTCTCTGTAATTCTTTAACATCTCCTTCCGTACATGTCATACAAACTTTCACTTTCATATGTGTCTTTGATATACATATAATTATCCATGTTCAAGTGTGCATGCATTGAACTTGCTTTTGTGAACATTGCTAATCAAAATTGTCTTCAATTAGAATGTAAAACACTGTTGTACTTAGACAATTTTCTAGTGTGCTCTTACAAGACTGATTTCTTCTATTGTGTGAACTTCATAGTGAGTATATGTTTCCATAATGACAACATTATAATTATCCTACTTGGCCAAATTTCCAACAATAAACTAAGCCAAAGTTGAAATCAAGAGGAAAAATTTTACATTTCAAAAAATGATCAAATCATGTTGATTTTGTATTCTTCACATACATTGTGCAGCTTGACCTACAAAGAAAAGAGGAATTTAAATACAAATGATTATTTTTTATAGATTTACTATACTTTTCATTTTGATCAAGAAAAACAATCTTGTAGCCACATTGTTTAACTTTGGAATCCCACTAAAAAGAGGCTTTACCATTTAATAAACAACCCCATGTTGTGATTTATGTCAAGTGTAGTCATACATATATTGAATATTTTATTCAAACTATTTCAAATATATTTAAATAAAATAACTACATACAAATGGTTGTATTAAGGTTGTGTTTTAATTTAGGTTAGGAATAGGGTTCGATTAGGGTTAGGTTTATCTTAGGGTTATGTAAGTAGGTTTTAAATAGGATTAGTATTAAGATTTAATAAGGGTTAGTACTATGATTCAATAATTAATTTATTAAATTAGGGTTAGAGTTATATTTTAATTATGATAATGGTTAGTGTTAGGGTCAAGATTTAATTATGTTTCAATACTGTTGGATTATGGAGAGGGGGGTGAATTAGTATTCCTGATGACAAATATCTTAATAAACTTTTCCCTAATTAGCTTGGTAACTACTTGGTAGAAACACAGTTCTCTATTTACTGACAGTAGTAAATAACCTATATCAAATAGTAAATCATTCACAATGTTTAACACCAATATTTAATGTGGAAACCTAGCTTTGGGAAAAACCATTGTGGGAATTGTCACCCACTAAGAAATATACTCTTTTGAAGTATGCTCGGTTAAGAGCCAATCTAGTTAAAGATTACAAAACACACTGTTACTGTCAGGTGTGATCCAGTTAAGGGGTTTACCTCAGATCTATTAGGATCTTCACCTTGTTAGGTGTGACCTTGTTAGAGGGCTTAGAACACTCTTTTATAATGTCACCTTTCTCAAGGATTTACAATAAGACTGTTAAGTCCACTCTATTAAGAGATTTGAGTATTACAAATGCTAGAAAGGAACATTAATAAAAATAACTTTTAGATGTGCAACTATCTTTCCTCAATCAGATCCTTATGTTATCTTCAATCTTCACTTCAACTCTTCATCTTCCATTGGCATCAACACTTCATCAAATCAATCTTTTCCTGCTTGAAATCTCTTTGTTCCTTCTTCTCTACAATAGTCGGCAACCCTTCAACTATTTAGTTTGTTAGCTATTTGTCCATATAAGATCATCCTTTATATAGACATCTTTTTCCTCTTAATCTCATCTATTACAATTTTGTTTAGTAAATCTTAGTCATTCAATTAATTATTCATCAAATCTGGATATCGGTAAAACATTTCCTTTTCACCTAGGAACTTGAAATTTTCTAGAAACTTATTCCATCCCTTTTTGCCACTTATTGTTGGAAAAATGGTCAGTGCTCCCCTTGGGATTCACAACATGGTTTAACAGCCTCCTATGCTCTATAAGTCTAGTGGTTGTATCAGGCATTAATAGGTCGATCTTTTGGTGCAACGACAACTACTACTTGTAACAAGTGGTATCAGAGCTTGGTCACAGGTTTGAATCCCCTCGGATAATGCTAAGGGGGAGATTGTTGGAAAAATGGTCAGTGCTCCCCTTGGGATTCATGACATGGTTTAACAGCCTCCTGTGTTCTATAAATCTAGTGGTTGTATCGGGCATTAACAGGTCGATCTTTTGGTGCAACGGCAACTACTACTTGTAACACTTACATCTTTCCATAGATCTTCGTCTGAAATTTTCATAACCATAGATCACTTGTAACTAAATTTCCTTATCATCATGATCATCCATCTCATCATGGCTAATCATTAAATATCAATTCCATTTATATTTAATACATTTTCCTTGCTCGGTGTTCTTCACTTAGAATTTTGGTTACATCGCTTGGTGCTAAACTTTTACTCTTTACTCAGAGACCAACTTTTTACCTTTACCTTACCGAGTGACTTTTCCATCTCGATAGCCAAAATAACTTTACTTACTAAATTCTCAAAACTTTATCACCATACTTTACCAACTTAACATACTCGTATGTTAGATAGAAAACAATCATATCAACATAATCAAATCATTGTCTGATCTATATCAGTTTTACATTTAATTTCTACAACTTCTCAACTTCTCATTTCTTCTTCTCCTTAACTCATCCATCTTATATCATTACTAAATGATATGGCAACATAATATAAATTAGAAATCAATTGCTTGACATCAATGACAATACTATAACTAATCTAACCTTTCTATTATCATGTATTCTTCTAATCTTGGTCAGTCTTCATCATCATCTCTATCATATAATCAATCATCAACATTATTATCAATTATGGTAACAATATCCATCTTTTCCATTGATGGCAACACTAACAAATTCAGTGTCCAATTGATGATGCTATCCTTTCATTGTCATTCATGTTTTGTACTCCTTCCTAGTAGTAACTTCTCATTTTATGATCTTCCATCTATAATCTTTCTCTTTCTATCAGTAACACTTTCCATTCTAATTTTTTCAACAACATTCTCTTATACATCTCATCTTCCTTATATACTCATTTGATTTGTCTCCCTCTTACTGTATTCATCTCCCTTATGATGATCTATCATCAATTAATATTCTTACTAATCTTCACTCAGTGATCTTCTCCCTCTTTGACAACAATGCCAAAGAAATATAAACATCTCAAATATACCTCTAGTATATAGATTTTACATTATAGTCATAAACATCTTTTTTCACAACTTTAGGTTTCACAAAAAGAGTGAAATACTAGCATCAACTCACAAGATAGATATTCTATTGATTCCTTGAATTGATGGTGAATGCATCTTTCCTTAATGTACATTAGATAGGGGAAGAACCCCTAACTTACCTCAGAGATACTCAAAAGAATACTTTGGTAATGGTTTTGTAAAGATATCATCTATCTACTCCTTAGAGTTCACATATTCCAATGTCACATGCTTATCTTGTACTTTCTCTCTCAAGTAGTGATACTTAATAGATATATGCTTTGTCTCAAAATGCATCACAGGGTTATCTGATATGTTAATAGCACTGGTGTTATCACAATAAATAGTAACAGGATCAATAATCTCTTCATGCATACCTTCCAGTAGTTGTTTGATCCATACAATGTTAGAATAACTTATAGCCACACATTCAGCTTCAACAGTAGATTGTGAAATAAAAATCTATTTCTTACTTAACCATGTCACTAGTCTTTCTCCCAAAAAGATATCTTTTCCACTACTTCTTTTCTTGTCATCAATATTTCTTTCCCAATCAGCATCAATATAAAATTTAAGATCAAAATCCCCTTTTTTTGTGTATAACAGAATGAAATCTTCATTCCCTTTCAAATATTTGAATATCCTCTTAATTGTAGACAAATGTGTATCCTTGGGGTTTACAGAAAACCTTGCAACTATGCCAATTGAGTGTGCTATATTAGGTCTACTGTGTACAACATATTGTAACTTACCAATCATAGATCAGTAAATTTTTTCATTCACCTCCTTAGTATCATCTTCTTTTGATAATTTGCAACTAGTAGCCATCGATGTTCCAACCAATTTTGAGTCTTCCATATTGAATGTTTTCAGGATATCCTTGATATACTTAGATTGAGTGATGTAGATCACATTCTTTACTTGTTAAATTTAAAATCCAATGAAGAATTTAATCTCCTACCATAGACATTTCAAATTCCTTTCTCATTTCCTCAGTAAAAGACTTAGACATTATCTCATTACCACCAAATATAATGTCATCAAAAATATTTCAACAATCAAGATATCATTAGATTTATCACATTTCAGGTATAAATTATTGTTATCACTAGTCCTTTCAAATCCAATCTTAACTAAATAAGAGTGTAGTCTTTCATACCATGCTCGAGGATCCTACTTCAATCCATACAAAGCTTTATGCAATTTGTGGACCATGTTCTTATTGTTCTTTTCAAAAAATCCATCAAGTTGTTCTATGTAGACTTCTTCTTCAAGTATTCCATTCAAAATTGTAGATTTAACATCCATTTGATAAACTTTAAATCATTTGTAAGTTGTATATGCAAGTAGTATTCTAACTCCTTCTAATCTAGCAATAGGGGCAAAAGTTTCACCATAGTCAATACCTTCATCTTGTGCATACCCTTTGCAAACTAGTTAGCTTTGTTTCTAATCACATCTCCTTTCTCATTAAGTTTATTTATAAAAATCCATTTAGTTCCAATCACATTTTTGTCTGTAGGTTTCGGTACCAGTGAGCATGTGTTATTCTTTTCTGTTTGATCTATCTCTTCTTTCATAGCATTCATCCCATCTTCATTTTCTAGTGCATCTTTTACCAATCTAGGCTCAAATTTAGAAATCAAACAAGTGTTATCTCTTAACTTACTTCTTGTCAACACTCCTGCATTCTTGTCTCCAATAATTCTACTCGATGAGTGGTTTCTTCTCACATACTTTTCTAATACAGGTTCAACAGCTTATTCAACATTGTTCTCATCTCTTGATAGAGGATCATCTTGTTCATCAGTTCTTGCTTTCTGCTACTCAATTGTATCAACCAAATTACTATCTTTTACATAAATAAATTTGTTATAGTCCTCAGGTTCCTTTTTTCTATCATCTTCATTCTTTTCTGCAAACTCATCAACTCTTACATTTGCACTTTCAACTATTTTGGTAGAATACTTGACTAAACATATATATGCTTTACTTTTTGATGAGTAACCAAGAAATATTCCTTCATCACCTTTAGAATCAAACTTTCCATTTCTAAATTCTTTCAATATATAACACCTACTTCCAAATTTTTCAAAATAACTTACATTTAGTGTCTTATTTGTGCCTTTCTTCAACTATATTCGGTTGAGAGTATAAATTGTAGTGCTTATAGCTTTGTCCAAAATGTTTGTGCAATCTTTTTATCAATCAATATATTTCTAGCATGGTCAAAAATAGATCTATTTCTTCTCTCAACTATCTCATTATGTTGTGGAGTCCTCGGTGCAGACACTTGTCTTTTAATTCCATGCTCATTATAGAAAATAGTAAATTCATCAGAGATAAATTCACCTCCTCTATCTGATCTCAAACACTTCATCTATTTTCTTGTTTCTTTTTCAACTCTGGCCTTATACCACCTAAACATTTGAAATCCATCAGATTTTTCTTTTAGAGACTTGACTGACATTGTTCTTGAATAATCATCAACAAACAAAATAAAGTATCGATCTCCATAAATAATTTGAATTTTCATAGGACCACAAAGGTCAATGTGAACCAATTCAAAAATACCATTTGTAGAATAAGATTTTCTTAGAAAACTTGACTTGTTCATCTTACCAATTTGACATTCTTTACACATAGCTTTTTCAAGTTTTCTTAATCTTGGTAGTCTTTTGACTCTACTATTCTTACTCGCTTTGATCAAGTTATCAAAATTCACATGACACGGTCTCTTATGCCATAACCATACATCCTTAGTTTTAGCAAATAAATAACTCTTTGCATTAGTATCAAGATAAAATAAATCACCTCTTGATTGTCCTCCAATTACAATTAGATCTCCATTAGCACTGTAGATCTTAACTTTTATGTTCTAAAATTCTAGTCGGTGGCCATTATTGTTCAATTGTGTAACACTTAACAAATTATTGTTCATTCCTCCAACCCAATATGCATCATTACATTTCATCTTATCATTTAGCTCACAATAGATCCCTTACCTTTCATAGGGCATGGAGCATCATTTCCAAATCTAACAAATCCTCCATCATATTCTTCTAGATTCTCAAATTTATCAATATCACCAGTCATATGGTGTGAACAACCACTATCAATGATCTAAGGGTCTAGTTTACTTACATGAGAAAAAAATTATTTTTCATATTCAAAATTTTCCTCATCTAATTCTTCCTTTACTGCAACAAAAAAAACTTCATAACCTTCCTCAGTCTCATCAAATTCATCATCAATTATACCTTCCTCAGCTAGGTAGCAAGACTTATTTCCTTTGTCCTTAAAATATATGAATCTCCAGTATCAGTTGTGTTGGTTCTTGGATAGGATTTTACACTCCATGAGATACCAATATGCTTATGACTAATGTTAAGGAGTGGTTAATTCCAAATATGGGAAATCTATAAGCAACTGGACTGACTATAGGGACAAGACTGCCCTCTTCACTTCTGGCTCTACAAAACCAAGGTGGGTACACTTGATCCAATAGATTTAACTTTGTTTCTTATTCAATACTAGATCTTACAATAGATAATAGTGAGAAAGTACTAAACAACAACCTATTGTTCATTGACTCTCCATTACTGGGTAGAACAACTTGCATAAAGTAAAGTAAAAGTAAAAGACTGGTAATGATTTAATGTTTTAGGATCACAAGATTTTGATCATTCCTTACAAAAAAAAGATGGGAAAATACAAGCCAGTGCCTTATTTATTGGGCAAAACGTCGATAAATAAGATGGATACAATGATGTCTGAAGAAGAAATGGTCTCTGAACATAAACACAAGTATCTCAGTCTTTCCTACTTATGAGAATCCTTCATATAAATCCCATGAACACATTCCATTTTGAGTAGTGTTTAATATAACCCTAGATCAGAACTCAAAACATCAATACATACATATAAATCTATGGAAGATTTAAAGATTCATAGAATGAAATGAAGGAGAGACAAAGATTTGAAATTTGTATTAAGTATAACCTTTCACCATTTGCATACAATATATCCTAAATAGCAGGCTTGCAAGACAATAATAGTAACCTATACTTCTTCCTTTTGATTGATAAATGATACAAAATATTACAATCCCTGACTGAGGGTAGGGTTTCAGAATTTCTATCTTTTTAACTCCTAAACTCCCAATACTTAGACTGATCATGGAAAATCCTTTTATATACAAGGAGATGCAATAAGCTACCGATCATTCTAGGGTTTACAAAAATCTTAACCCTAAAAACTATAAAACAACCCAAAGGGTTTACAATAAATACACTCGACCAAACAGGTGGGATATTTTACAACTGAATGGACTTGCTTTATGTCTTCAATGTTGTACTTGGCTTTCTTCAAAAAATTTGATCTGCAACATCTTGTTGTCCATACTACAATAAATGTCTTCCTGCATCTCAACCATCTTTATGATCCAAAAAGTGATTGCCTTTACCTGCTCTAAGAGGCTGGTGGAGTATTAACTTTTTTAATATGAGGTATGTACTGATACCTCCACCTATCATACACCTCCTTGCTTGGAAAATCAAAACTGGCAAACTCAGTCTTCTTACTTGACAACTATTCCCACTCACTTTCAATTTGAGTGACCTTCTATTGTATAGTATCAAACATTGATTTGGCATTTATTAACAACTTGATAGTGCCTCTGAAAGAAAAAATATTACTTAGGACACCAGTCACTCTTTCTATCAAAAGTGCATCCATTTCTTCTCTCCACTAATATGCCTCTTTAAATTCCCCCTTATCTATGAAAATGGTGGGCACCAGCTCATAATTTGAAAGCATTAATTCATCCTTCAGCATACTTGATTTCCTAATAAAGCTATCCAAAAAGATACCATACTGTACCATTTTCTTTACAACCTGATGTTCTGGCTTTATCAGTGGATCAAGGTCTTCCTGTCCTTTTGACAACATACAAAATAGCTTTATACTGGGAGACCTTTCAATCCACTTCTTCAAAATTGGAGACATTTTAGTCTTCTCCTTATTCAAAATTTCAAATAAAGAATTCAACTTGCTGACATGACTATGTAAAATAGAAGGCTTCAAATCATATGCAAACTCCATGATTGCACCTATTCTTTTTTCTTCATACTTCTGGTTTGCCAAAGCTGTGGCCTTTATGTTTTCATCTTTTTCCTTCTCTAATTGTACCCTTATTCCCCTCAACATATTGGTCTCTTTTGTTAGTCTTTGTTTTTCCCAGCTAATCCTTGCATCTATATTTGTCTCTGGGTAGGGGGAAGGTGGGAACTCAACAATTGGGCTTGAAGATGATGCAACTATAGGCCTATCAGAAATCACCAATTGGGGAGACCTATGATCCAAGGGTCTAGACAACTGTTCAATTAACTTGTCCTTTTTAATTAGCTTTGTTTTGAGCTCATTGTAAGATTTAAGAACCATTTCAATTTTGAGCCTAAGCTCCTCCTTTTCTTGGGCATCCTTTTCTAGCACTTTTACATTGAAATTGGCAGTTTCCAAAATCAAATTTGATGCCTCTACACCAGAAGTTTCTCCTACCATCTGTACTAGTAAACTGCTTGCATATCCAGTAGAAAGGTACTCTCTCTTTCCTTTTTCTTCCTTCCCCTTTAGGGACCACATTACCAGGGCTGCATGGTCATTAGAAAAGATAGTTCCCCTAGCACCTTGTTTGGCCTATTCTATTGTAGTAATATTTTTTACCTTACTCTTCCTAATCTAATCAAAGATAATTGCATCACTAATGTCCCACTCTGGTAGAATCAGCACCCCTGTAGTATGAACCATGACCCTTCCCTCCTCAGGAGTAATCTTTTCAAACTACTTGGCCATCTCTGCCTTGGTCTCATTCTCTGTCTCTATTATATCCCTATCAGGGAATTCTTCTTTTTTCTTCTCACAAATCTCTTTGTATTGATTTATTTTCATTCTCCATAGAAATTGGGAGAATGTCCTAGTTTTAACAAATTTATCATCATCAAGGAAAGAATCACTTGCTTGTTTCAAAATAGGGTCTAATTTTTTACCCTCAAATTCATCAACTGTAAGGTCCATGGCTACCTCTTTAGGTGCCTCAGGCACCCCTTCTTGCAGCTCATCACTGGAAACCAAGATGTCTCCCTCATTTCTCATTTGCACCAATTTCTCTACTATCCCATGTTCATCTAATTGGATAGGGGATCGAGAAGGAGAAAAAACCTCCTCTCCTGGCCTAGATTCTTCTTGTCTTTGTCTTTTTGGAGAGGGTCCTTGCCCTATTGGATCATCTATCAGACTTTTCCCTTTAGAAGTAGAGGGAAAATCCTCACTTCTCTATTGTGGTGGTACAAGGACACTATAACCACTCCTCTTCTATACTGTATAAACTCCCTTTGGAGTCAACTTCATATATCTAGGCTGGCTCAAAATTTGTTTGGCCCTTTCAGGGTCTACCTTACTGATCTTAACTTTCTTCTCATTCACAACATGCATAATGCCTTCAAAGTGTTTTGTAAGGGCATCCACTTTCTTTTCCCATGGTTCAAAACCTTGTAATGGATCATAGGTTGCATCAAAATTCATGATAAAGTCTATAGTCTTCTTGTAGATGACCCATTTCTCTTTCTTAACTTCTTGAGTTTGAAGGTCAAACTCATTTCTTACTATATCCTCAGGGAAATTGAGCTGATGCTCTATAAGGGAACACTTAATCTTGTTTCTAAACATTCTTGAAAGGAAACCCTCTGTATCTGCACATCTTACCACTGCTCTGGACATCCTATAGGGCTGCAAGACCTTATTCAAATTCACCCATCCTCCCTTTGTGATCACATACTGGTGTGCAATAGTTATATCTGGGAAAAAGGTTCCCCTTCCCTTACCAGTGAGAGTGGATTCCTGCAAGTCACCAATCTATCTTAGGATCTCAGTGTATCCTACTTTTAATGGAACTTGGTAAGGCAAGATATAAGGTGCCACTCTGCAACCATACACTTTGAAAACTGTGGAAACTGGATATAAAATTATATCCCCAAAATTGTGGACTATGGTGATGTCCTAACAGTATTCCTTTGGCCTGATGAGTCTCAGCAACTCCATTGGGATTCTAGGATTGTCAAAAAATAACAAAGTCCTAAGTCTAGATGCAAAATCCCTATCAAAAGCAACATAACTAGCATCCACCCTATCCCATGATAGAGTTGTGGTCCACAGCTGGACTGGGAGGGTTTCTCCATTTCTCTACTTCACAATATTTATTGTTGAACTGAAAAACCACTCACCCTTGTATAAGAACATGTGCATAAGCATTGAGTACCACCCAAAAGGCCTAGAAACCTTCATATTCTTGATTCCCTATAGTCCCTCATGAATTAGATTAGCTAGATGAGATGCAAAATCAAAGATTAGTGCCAGCTAGGGGTGCAATGTTTGTACCATCATGAACATGAATGGGACTGGCATATGAGTTGCTTCATCATGCCCTAAAACCAAAGTGAGAGACTTATAAAAATCTTGTGCTCTCTTACTAAATAAATCTATCCTGAGAGGCTCTAGTGTGCTTGCACTTACAACACACATTGATCCAATTTGATCAATGAATTCCTTCAGAGGCCCTGCTCTCAGAATGTCCTTCTATGCCTCATATATTTCTATGAACTCTATGAAATCTATCTTCTCCAACCCAACAGAAGGGTCATTCAGTGAAAACACTTCTCTAATCTCCTCCTCTGTGATACTGATTAGTTTTTTTCCATTAATATCCTTGACATACCTCATCACAGGATCATAGCATTTTGCAATTTGAATCAATAACTCAACATCCATGAAAACACCGGGGCATATTAACCTCCCAACATCAAATTTCCATATGTTACTAAGGGGGGCACAAGAATTTCTCTGTGAATAAGCTACCCTAAACAAAATAAGACCATTACAATTTTCCCCTACTCTCACATCTCTCATCCAATTCCCTCTGTCATAGAATGCTTCTACCACTGAGTCCCTAGGGTTTCTTGGAACTAATTCCTTTTGTCTCGCTACCCCATTATCATAATGTGGGAGCAACTACATCAAATCTTCAAAGACCCCTCTTTTGCTATACTCTGTCTGGCCAGACAAATTCCTTTTGGGAGGCATTTTGAAAATAGGGCTTTTTTAAACAATATATCAATGCTCGAGAAAACCCTAAACAATATCATATTAGCAACACAAATTTTCTTTACAACTTCTTCACAGACTTTAAGAAATTCTCAAATTCAGAAAAAAGACCTACTAGGGAGCTACAAGTTCTTCGCTTGAAATTGCTCATTAAGGAAAATCCAGTTTGCCAGAAAGTTTATGAGAGTAGTGAAAGGAAACAATGATTCAATTTTGATATATAGCATTTCCAACTACCTACAATCCATTCACATGTAGCACATTAAATCCACCATTACTGAAATTTGGCGGCCTTAGCATTCACAGGATGTGAAAAATGTCACAGAGTAAAATTTTGAATTCTAATCGTTGATTTATTTTCTTTCCGGCGCATCGGATGATCAGTAAACAAAACCACGTAACTCCATTTATTTTTTCCCAAATTATTTCTTGACCAATGATAACATTTCAATTTAATCATGTGGGAAAAACCATAACTTAACTTTACTTTGTTCAAAACGGATAGGTGTCACCCTATCGCTAAAGCGCAAGCATAGAACTCAAGCATCTTCATCCAACAGTGTAACGATAGTCATAAGATCTTTTCTAACTTTCAGCATTTTATCTATTCCCAAAACAAGGACCCCGCCTTTCCCTTTTGAAAACTTCATTAAATTAGGAAACACCATGTCGAACATGTCAGCAGTGAAGAAACCCTAACCTTATCCTTGGTGTCAAACACATCTAGTAATTCTAACATGTCATTATTGTCCCTAGCCAATCAAAAATGACCACGTCACCAAATTCAATAGCAAAGGACCCACCAAGCAATTCCCATCCCTTAAACAAGATCAACAGCTATCGCTATACCGCTGACCCTAAAAAACATGCATCTTACCCCAGTAGTATAATGACAACCACTAGATCATGCTGCACTTTAACCATCTGAGAAAGCTGGCCCTATCATGCCACCTCATCTAGCTCTTATCAAATCAAAATATACCATGCTGCAAAGATTGGAAAGTGGACCCCCTCTTTCCTTTTCTTTCTCGGCATCGAAAAACCCTGACAATAGCTAGATCATAATTTACTGCAACCAATAGAGAGAGAACATGTCAGAGTGAGCTATCATTTTTTGGGGCCCACTTTCTACTTCAATCTTTAAACAGAATTAGACGGTCATCGCTATACCGCAAGCTTAAGTTCCTTACATCTTTTATCAATGGTATAATGACAACCATCCAATTAATCTATTATTTAACCCTTTGAAAAGTTCAACCCCACAACCTAATACGTCACTTTTCTATACATTGAATCATAGCACACCACATTTACAAATGGGTGGACCCTTTCTTGAAGTCTTTTTAAACCTTTTAAAGTCGGGTCAACCACCACATCATTGTACCTCAACCAATCATAGGCATACAAGTCATACTGACATGGTAATTCAATAGCCCCACCTATCATCTCATTCACCATATAGCATCTAATGGTTGTCACTATACTGTGATGCTTAAAAGGTTATTATCTCGATCCAATGGTATAGTGACAGTCGTCGATGCAATCTATTCTTTAAACGCCAGTCATACCTTATTTCCAGTCAGGCACGCTTGGACAAATGGTGCCTCATCGCTAAAGCACATGTCAAACTTTCTGACAATGGGAAGTATTTCCATTCAATGACAACAATAAGTTTTATAGAGAGAAAACTATTGAGAAATAACACTAAAACTTAGGCTTTGAATGAAATAAATTAAAAAGTACCCCGCTTAATAACCTAGCAATATAACATACAAAGCGATAGGTCAAAGGGGGGTGAGAATTAGCACATGCATATTTCAAAGGATTAGTGAGCTGAAAAAGTAATGTCAAGATAGAACAAGGCTTAAGAATAACTAGGGCTTCATGAAATGTAGGGCTTTTCAACATAAAACCTAACCCTCAAACCCTTAAAATGGATTATTTTTTCAAAAATATTAGCATGGAGCTGGAAAAATTTATAATAGTGATAACAAGTTGTCTCTTTTATCATTATTATCATTCTTTTCATTGTCAGTACATCTAGATGCAATCTGTCTAATATTATTACAATTAAAATATTTCAATGGTAAATTGCCTTTGTACTTTCCTTTGCCTCTAGGTTGTCAGTTAGCCAATAGTGATTCAAATTATTCTTGCTCTTTCTCTTCAGTCAAAATACTATCATATGTTGGAAACTACAATTGAAACAATTGTTGTATTGTCATTGATGTCAAACCTTAACTGGTAAGACTGTTGCTACTTAGGAAAGTACTATATCTATTGAATTGTTGAGAAAGAGTAGGGCAAGGTTGGTAACAATAGCACCTAGGGAAAGGTTGAGTTATCTTGATACTACAAAGTGTACTTGACTATGTTGTACAATGATGAGACAATGTATTGTTTATCTTAGTAAGGTTGAAGACTAAACTGGTAGGCTTAACTGAGCAAAAATAGAGAAATCATGTTTAAGCCGAGTTATGACGAAGTCGACCGAGTTAGTGGATGCCGAGCAAAAATCTAGTGTCGACCGACTATCAGTAAATTATCAAGGAAATAGTTTTAGTGGTGATCGAGTGTTTTACATGGAGACCGAGTGAATGATCACAGTATTGACCGAGCATCGGCAATTTTATATTTGAAGAGAATTCATTTTGGAGACTACATTGTTTGAATTCTTGGATTATGTAAAATGTGTTGACTTTATTTATTCATTGTATGGAAGCATTTAATTCTTTGTAAAACATTTTATTGTAAATCTTTATGAGATTTGAGATGATTCTAGAAGAGGATATGAAGAACATGATGCAGGTAGATTCAATGAATCTGGCCTAACCCTAAGATCTACGAAGGAGATTAAGCGGCAAAAGAAAAATTAACCTAACAGAAGAAAGTATTAAGGGAACCAAAGCATTAGGTATGTAAATGCATGGGTGAAGTAGATGCTGGAAGAATAGTAAAGTTTTATTGACTGTATAAGGCTAAAGAAAACTATGGTGATTGCTTGAAGGAAAGTTCTGAGCAAATCAGAGATGGAGATGACAAAGTTTCAAAGTCATTAAACCAACATTTGCATACAAAATTGGATCTGAAATTTGCAAAGTGAGTTGTATGTTTCTCATATCAATACTACTACTACTTTCTAACCATTGTAATAGTCAAAATCCTTTTAACAGAGGTTGACCTAATAGTCATATGTTAAATCCTTTGAACAAGGTTTTATTCTAATGGAGTGTATATAAGTCCTTTGACCAAGCTCACTTTTAATAGGGTGATTGAAATCCTTTAACCAGGTCACACCTGACAGTGTGTATTGTAACCTTTGACAGGGTTGGATTTTAACCGAGCTCACTTCAGAAGGGTGAAAATAATAGTAGCATGTTACAAAGTGGTTTTTCCCATATTGGGTTTCCACTATAAATCCTAGTGTCAATACTTGTGTGAATGTTTTGGTTTGAACATTTATGTGTTTTACAAGTTAGATACAGCTAGGTAGTGGACTGCATTGTTATATGTTTCTATTATTGAATCAGTCATGACCGAGTTTGTTTTGGTTGCTTGATCTGATTTAAGGAAAAGTTTTTGAAGTTATTTTATACATCAAGACCTGAGAACAACTGATTCACCCCCCCCCCCCCCTCTCTATTGTTCTAAATCATATTAACAATTGGTATTAGAGTTGTGTTGCTTATTGGTGTTTATAGAAAACAAGTTTAAAGGGACTTGAAGCAAATGATCAAGATGTATAAGGAGGTACCGAAGTTGAATAAGGAAAACTTCCCTACATGGAAAAGCTTGATGAAGTTGCATCTGGCCGGTATTGGTGATTCTGCAAAGTACTACATTGAGCATGACTATGTCACACCTATTGCACCTTTGACTGCCAAGGAAATGAGAGCTAAACAAGAACACAATCAGGCAATGCTGGAAATTGCATCTACCCTAAGCTATCCAAAATTTGAGGACATTAAGGACTGTAATACTACTAAAGATATGTGGGACACTCTTGCAAAGATCTATGGTGGTGATCTATATGTACTGAAAGCTAAAGCTGAGAGTCTCAGAGGTAAGTTTGATGAAATGAGAATGAATGAAGATGAAAACATTGCACAATATTGTGGTAGAATTAACGAAGTTGTGAATGCTATTAGAGGAGAAAATGGAATTATTGATGATGAGACCATAATTGGAAAAGTGTTAAGAACTCTACATCCTATATATGCTATTAAGATCTCAGCTATTCAGGAATCTAGATGTAACTCTAGAAATGTGCTTACTTTGGAAGGTTTGATTGGCAAGCTGACTGCTTTTGAACTCTCTAATTATGTTAATTTCACTATTGGTAATCTTGGAAATGTTGAGTCTACTTTTAAGTCATAATTAGTTCTAAAAGCCTAAGAAGGAAAAAGAAAGATGCATCAGTGAAAGTGAAAGCAAAAGTGAAAGTGAAGATGACAGTGACACTTCTGATGAAGATCTTGAAGATATAGAAGCTCTTATGGCTAGAAGACTGAGGAGAGAAAAAGGAAGATATAAAGGTAAACTCCCTATTATATGTTTTGCATGTAATAAAGTTAGTCATATAGCTGCTAGATGTCCTGACAGGAAGGATAAAAATGAAGAAAGAAATGGCAAACACAAAGATAGAAAAGATGACAAAAGCTATTGAAGGCACAAAGACTACAAAGGAAAAGGTAAGAAATCTTGTTATATTGTTGAAGAAGAGTCTAACACTGATAGTGATGATTTTGAAATTGAGGTAGTCTATGTTGCAATGAAAGATGAATCTGATGAGGATGAGAAAACTGCATTGATTTCCTATGTGAACAAGAATGATAAATGGATTATTGACAGTGATTGTTCACATCACATGACTGGTGACAAGAGTAAGTTTGAGACCCTACATCATTATAAAGGTAAAAGTGTAACTTTTGGTAATGATGCACCATGTCCTATTAGATGAAAAGGATTGATTAAACTGACTAATAAGATCTCTTGTGAAAATGCTTATTGGGTTGAAGGATTGAATTATAATTTTCTAAGTGTTGCTCAGCTCAACAAAACTGGTTACCGAGTGGAATTCCATCACAAGAAAGCTAAAATATTTGATGCCACTGGTGAACTGATTGGAAGTGGAGAATAGACTAGAGCTAATTTGTTCTATCTTGACCTATCTGAAGAAATATATATGATTGCACAACTTGATGACATTTGGTTATGGCATAAGAGGCTATGTCATGTTAACTTTGACAATCTGGTAGAAATAAGTAAGAAAAAGAAAGTAAGAGGCCTACCTAGATTGAAGAAACCTGAGACTGTGATGTGCAAAGAGTGCCAGTTAGGAAAAATGACTAAGTCAAGTTTCAAGAGCAAATCCTTTACTTTTGAACACATTTTAGATTTGGTTCATACTGAACTTTGTGGACCTATGGGTGTACAAAGTTACTGTGGTGCTAGATATTTTATCTTGTTTTTTGATGATCATACCAGGATGATGCATGTAATGTTTCTAAAAGAAAAATCTGATGATTTTCAATTTTTCAAGTGGTATTTGGCTAAGGTTGAGAAGGAGACAGGTAGGAACCTAAAATGTCTTAGATCTGATCGAGGTGGAGAATTTATATCAAATGAATTTAATCTATTTTGAAATGATAGAGGAATTAAAAGATAGATGTCTACACCTAGGACTCCTCCACAGAATGGTATAGCAGAAAGAAGAAATAGATCTATTTTGGATTGTGCTAGGACAATATTGATTGAAAAGAATGTGGCACAAAAATACTAGAAAGATGCTATAAGTATAGCTGTTTACACTCTTAACCGAGTACAAATCAAGAAAGAAAGAAATGAGGCTGATAGCAAAAGAGAACCAGAAGATTATAGATATTTTGTGTACATTAAGGAAATAGAAGAAGAAAGTAACAGACCTGCACTTGATGTTGAGTCTCGGGTAAGCAATGTCGAGTGATAGGAAACGGTTGCCGAGCATTAGGAAAATAGTGCCAAGAGAGAACAAGAACATGTCGAGCTACATGATAATGCTACCAAGGATCAGGAAGAGGTTTTCAAGCATTCAAAAGCTGAATCTGACAATCTTGTTGGGGAACCTGATGAAATAGAGGAGAAAAATGTTGAACCTATTTTGGCAAAATATGTAAGAAGATGTCACAAGCCTAAATAGATAATTGGAGATAAAGACACTGGAATTTAGACCAGAAGCAAGACCAAGGATCCAACATGCTTACTATGTGAGTTTGAACCTAAGACAACTAAAGAGGCATTAGAAAATGAAGACTGGATACAAGCAATGAATGAAGAGATTGACCAGATTGAAAAGAATGAAACCTGGACTATGGTGCCAAGACCTGCAGATAAGAATGTTATAGGAACAAAGTGGGTATTTCGGAACAAGTTGAATGAAAAAGGTGAAATCACTAGGAATAAAGCAACGCTAGTATGCGAAGGCTATGCACAAGAAGAAGGAATTGATTATGGGGAGACATTTTCCCCTGTAGCTAGATTGGAAGGAGTAAGAACTCTAATTGCATATGTTGCTTATAAAGATTTCAAGGTATATCAAATGGATGTCAAGTCTGTATTTTTAAATGGTATACTGGAAGAAGAAGTTTACATAGAGCAGCTAGAAGGTTTTATTGATACAAATAAAAGACACATGGTATGCAAACTGAACAAAGATTTATATGGATTGAAACAAGCTCCTAGAGCATGGTATGAGTGGTTGCATAACTATCTGATACAGATTGGATTTTCTAGGACAAATGACACAAGCAATCTATATATGAAAGATGAAGAAGGTAAAGGTATTTTGTTGGCCAAAATTTTTGTTAATGACATTATTTTTGGTGGACAAGATGCATTGTGTAATAGTTTTTCAAACGAAATGCAAACTGAATTTGAGATGAGTATGTTTGGTGAGATCAAATTCTTTGTTGGTTTACAAGTATATCAAATGAAGAAAGGTATTTTCATTACATAGTCTAAGTATGTTAATGAAATACTAAAAAATTTTGGAATGGAAGATGCTAGACCAGTGGGCACTCCTATGGTTACTAGACAAAATTTATCTAAGAATGATGATGTTGCAAAAGTTAACCAGACTTTGTACAGATCCATGATTGGAAAATTGTAGTATGTTGTACATAGTAGACCAGATATTGCATTAGCTATTGGGATTGTGGCAAGATTATCTGCCAATCCTAAGGAAACACACATGATGGTGGTGAAAATAATTATGAGATACTTAAATGGAACTGCTAACTATGGGTTATATTACAACAAGAATGACAAATTTGAACTTAGAGTATATACTGATGCTGATTGGGTAGGAAATGTAGATGATAGAAAGAGCACTAGTGGTGGAGCTTTCTTTTTTGGATAGAGATTAGTCTCGTGGACAAGCAAGAAAGAAAATTGCATTTCCCAATCTTCTGTTGAAGCCGAGTATGTTGTTGTTGCAGTAAACTATTCAAATTTGATATGGATAAAACAATTGTTGATAGGGATGAAAGAAGAAATCACTGAACCTGTTGTTATTTTTTGTGACAACACAAGTGCTATCAATATTTCTAAGAATCTAGTGATGCACCCTAAGACCAAGCACATAGTAATCAAGTATCACTATTTGAGGGAATTGGTACAAGACAAGGAAGTTTGAATGGAATATGTGAATACAAAAGAACAATTGGTAGACATAATCACTAAAGCTTTACCTAAAGAAGCTCATGAGTACTTGAGAAGTCAATTAGGAGTCCTTCCCCTAACTGAGGTTGCCTAGACAAGCTAGGAGCACTGCATCAAATATGCTACAATAGAATATTTGACACATTGATGCAGAAGATTGTCACACTTTAGGACTGTCCTAGAGCTGTGAAGAAGAAGCAAAGATAACAAATCAGTCATAAGCAAGATGATAGAGGGAGAAACACTGTGTTGAATAGATATATCTACATCTATTGGATTTATGTTTTAGTTGCTGCTTTGGCATTTTTGTCAAAGAGGGAGATTGAACTGAAATGATACTATAACACATGACATTGAAATAACACATGACATTGAAAGAAAGGTGATGATGAATTGAAATGAAAGATTAGGATAGAGGGAGATCCAGATACTTCTGACGGTCATAGAAGTGAGATTTATAGATTTTGAATTAGAATGAAGCTAAGGATATTATAAATTTTCTCTAATGGACAAATAAGTTTTGGATTGGTTGGTAATCCATGTGTTATTCAGGTGATATCATATGGTGTTGCCATCAATGCCAAAGAGGGAGATTGTTGGAAATTGTAATTGAAACAATTATTGTATTGTCATTGATGTCAAACCTTAACTGGTAAGACTGTTGCTACTTAGGAAAGTACTATATTTATTGAATTGTTGAGAAAGAGTGGGGCAAGGTTGGTAACAATAGTACCTAGGGAAAGGTTGAGTTATCTTGATACTACAAAGTGTACTTGACTATGTTGTACAATGATGAGACAATGTATTGTTTATCTTAGTAAGATTGAAGACTAAACTAGTAGACTTAACTGAGAAAAAATGGAGAAATCATGTTTAAGCTGAGTTATGATGGAATCGACCGAGTTAGTGGATGCCGAGCAAAAATCTATTGTCGACTGAGTATTAGTAAATTGCCGAAGAAGACAGTGTATGCCGAGGAAACAGTTTTAGTAGTGATCGAGCGTTTTACATGGAGACCGAGTGAATGATCACAGTATTAACCGAGCATCAGCAATTTTATATTTGAAGAGAATTCATTTTGGAGATGACATTGTTTGAATTCTTGGATTATGTAAAACATGTTGACTTTATTTATTGATTGCATGGAAGCATTTAATGCTTTGTAAAATGTTTTATTGTAAATCTTTATGAGATTTGAGATGATTCTAGAAGAGGAGACAAAGAACATGATGCAGGTAGATTCAATGAATCTGACCTAACCCTAAGATCTACGAAGGAGATTAAGAGGTAAAAGAAAAGTTAACCTAACAAAAGAAAGTATTAAGGGAACCAAAGCATTAGGTATGTAAATGCATGGGTGAAGTAGATTCTAGAAGAACAGTAAAGTTTTATTGACTGTATAAGTGAAAAGGCTGAAGAAAAGTGTGGTGATTGCTTGAAGGAAAGTTTCAAGTAGATCAGAGATGGAGATGGAAAAGTTTCAAAGTCGGTAAACCAGCATTTGTGTACGAAATTGGATCTGATATTTGCAAAGTGAGTTGTATGTTTCTCAGATCAATACTACTGCTACTTTCTAACCATTGTAATAGTCAAAATCCTTTTAACAGAGGTTGACCTAATAGTCATATGTTAAATCCTTTGAACAAGGTTTTATTCTAATGGAGTGTATGTAAGTCTTTTGACCAGGCTCACTTTTAACAGGGTGATTGAAATCCTTTAACCAGGTCACACTTGATAGTGTGTATTGTAACCTTTGACAGGGTTGGCTTTTAACCGAGCTCACTTCAGAAGAGTGAAAATAATAGTAGCATGTTACAAAGTGGTTTTTCCCATATTGGGTTTCCACTATAAATCCTGGTGTCAATACTTGTGTGAATGTTTTGGTTTGAACATTTTTGTTTTTTATAAGTTAGATACAGCTATGTAGTGGACTGCATTGTTATATGTTTTTGTTATTGAATTATTCATGACTGAGTTTGTTTTGGTTGCTTGATCTGATTTAAGGAAAAGTTTTTGAAGTTATTTTATACATCAGGACCTGAGAACAACTGATTCACCCCCCCTCTCTGTTGTTATAAATCATATTAACATCATATTCATTTCCATGTGAAGTAATGTGATTTCTCTTTCTTTTCTTGATGATGACTTGAAGGTTGTCTCAATAGTCGATAGATTAGTATCATAGTTACTTAGTTCAAAAGTGGTCAACTTTCCAATTAGGACAAGTCAAGAGTAACAATATTATTCGGTATAGATCTCAATTCTTAAATTGTAGATACTCTAATAGAATGCTTAGAAGATAGGGTTCTCAAGGTCTTACTTACCACTTCCTCATTAGTCAATGATCCACTAGCACCTCTGATGTCACTAACAACTTCCTTGATTTGGCTGCTAAATTGTGTGATGTTCTCTTCATCTTTCATCCTCATTTCATCATATTTTCCTCTCAGACTGTCAACCTTAGCTTTTTGCACATGTTGATCTCCTCCATAGATAAGTGTAATTATATCCCACATCTATTTTGAATTAGTACAATATTTGATATCATTGAATTCAGCATCAGAGAGTGAAGAAGCAATCTCTATCATAATCGACTTATGTTCCTGATTTTCTTTCATCTGATCAACTATCAAGGGTCCAGTAGGCGGTGGAGAGTATTCATTTTCGAGTAGATACAAGGCATATTCAACAATCCCAAATAGATACAATTTCAATATGCTTGTCCATGTAGAGAAAATTTCCTTGTTCAACTTAGGTACCTCTCTCCTATACATCTTTAGATCTTTAACTCAAGTATTTAAACTTATCTCTTTAGAGTACTCAACTCTGATACCAATTGTTGGTCGATTATAGAGAGGGGGTGAATCAGTAATCCTAATCACAAATACCTTAATAAAATTTTCCCTGATTAACTTGATAACTACTTGGTAGAAACACAGTTCTCTATTTACCAACAATAGTAAATAAACTATATCAAACAATAAATTATTCACAATGTTTAACACAAATATTGAATGTGGAAACCCAACTTTGGGAAAAATCATTGTGGGAATTGTCACTCGCTAAGAAATATACACTTCTGAAGAACACCTGATTAAGAGCCAATATGGTTAAAGATTACAAAACATATTGTTAGGTGTGACCTGGTTAAGGAATTTACCTCAAATCAGTTAGGATCTTCACCCTATTAGGAGTGTCCTTTTTAGAGGGATTAAAATGCTCTTTTAGAATGTCACCTTTCTTAAGGATTTACAATAAGACTATTAAGTCCACTCTATTAAGAGATTTGACTATTAAAAATGCTATTAAGCAATAGTAATAAAAATTACCTGTAGATGTGCAACTATCTTTTCTCAATTATATCCTTATGTGATCTTCAATCTTCTCTTCAACTCTTCATCTTCCACTAGCATCAACACTTCATCAAATCCTTCTTTTCCCACTCAGAATCTCTTTGTTCCTTATTCTCTTCAATATTCAGTGACCCTTCAACTATTTAGTTTTCCAACTATTTGTCCATATAATATCATCCTTTATATAGACATATTTTGCCTATTAATCTCATCTATTACGTTTTCCTTTAGTCAATATTGGTCATTCAATTAATTATTCATCAGATCTAGATATCGCTAACACATTTCCTTTTTGTTAGAAAGTTGGCTATATTTATGTATATGACTTAGTATAGTGTTGTCATTATTGCAACAAAGTCATATAATAGTTTGGAGTCAGCACACTTGATGGGAAGATCAGAAATCAACTAAGTGTTGAAGACTGGATAGTGTACAGAGCTCTTGAAGCTCAAAGAATTAGTGCACATGTGTATGACCAAGTTATGGTATGCACCCTAGAAGTTAAGTTGGTTAGACTATATTCATACTTAGTCTATGAGTGCATGATCAGATATGCAAGTATGAGAAAGATACAGACAGTTGAAGTTACACAGCCAGTGTGCGCCAGTGAAGAACAAAGTAAGCAGCTGACTGTTATCATTTTGAGTTGTGGTTATATTCTAATGATGTAAAGGCTATGTACTTATTGTAATTAGGTTTTTGACATGTATATATGTTTTTTTGTAAACACGCTTGAGCCAATTCAATTGGAAGTGTTGTATGTAATAGGTTTAAGGGCCGACCTAGTTGTTTGTTTTGTATGCACATATAAATATGAGATGCACCCATTGTAATTAGGATGCATGTTAATACAGAGTTGTGAGAAGAAAAGAAGTGTGTGAAGGGTATATAAGATGTATTAGAGATTTTCAAGAGGTCAAAGCATTAGCGCATCAAAGGAATTGATCAAACAAATAGTGTCACAGTGACAGTTCATCTAGCAAATATAGTGTATATCTGAGATCAGAAGGTTATAGCCTTCACCACTTGAGTAGTGAGCTCTAGGATGGTGTGTCTACTCCCCTAATAGGGAGTATTGTAAAATATTCTTAATAGGGTCCAACCCTTGACAAGGTCTACTATACTTAATGCATTGTAAAGCAAGTCTTAACAGGGTTAAGGATCTTCTAACAAGGATCATAAAACACTAGTACAGAATATTAGTGGGTGTCAATTCCTATCGGGGTTTTTACCTATTTGGGTTTCCCCATAACCATATTGTTTTTATGTGTTGATTTCATATTTCATGTTTATGTGGATGTTCATTTCAGTACTTAAGCATTTAAGTTTAGTTTAAAGATTATGTAAAAAGATAAAATATAGTGAACACTAATTCACCCCCCCCCCCCTCTCAGTGTTCCCATTCCTAACAATTGGTATCAGAGCTCTGGTCCTTAGAAAAAAAGTTTAACCACCTAGGGAGATCATGGAAAAAGTAGAAATGAAACATCTGAAAAGAAATCTGAAAGCTTCTCTTGAAGACCTGGATAAATCTGAAAGAGAAACTGAAGAACTAAGGGAAAAACTCAGTGATGCTCAATTAGTCATCAAAGGCTAAGGAAGGATTTGAAAGAATGTTCTACCAGTGATCTAGGGACAATGTTTAAGAAGCTCAATGAAGAAAATACATCCTTAAAAGAACAACTTGAAGAATTTGATGATAAGCTTACTAACAATCAGGAAGTCTATGATGAACAAGTCAAAGAGAACCTTCAACTAAATGAAGAATTGAGGCAAGAAAACATGGAAATCTTAGAGCTAAGAAACAAAAAAGAAAGCTTGGAATCTAAATTGAAAGATGCAAAGAATCACATTGACAAATTACACACCATTTTTGATTTGATAGAATCTTAGTTGTATGCAAGAATAGCTAAAGGAGATACTAGCTACATTGGATACAATGAAGCACAAAATTAGATTTACAACATGCGAGCAAGAATGAAAGAACCAGAAGGCACCTCAGATACTAAGGAGACTGAAAGTCAAACTAAGGATCATATTGAACCACCTAAGAATGAACGCAAACCAGTAGACTACACTTGTTATGCATGTAACAAGCATGGACACATAGCAAGGAACTATACAGAGGTAAGACCTTTCAATGGTTATTGTTATTCATGCAATAAATTTTGTCATAGAGCTATGAATTGCAAGACAAGTTAAAATAATAAGACTTGTAATCAAAGAAATCAGAATCAGTCAAATATAAGAAGTTCTCAGAATGTTACATGTCAGATATGTAACTATAATGGTCACTCAGCTAAACAATGTAAGATGGTGACTCATGTCAATGCACCGAGGAATATAAGGCCTCCTATCATTTGTCACTCTTGTAACAATGCTAGTGATGAAGGGTGCTCCCCTTAATACCACAAACACAACAGAAATAGAGAAACAACAACAATAATATGCAAGAATAGAAAATTGGCTTCTTATTATCTCTAAAAATGTAGAATTACAAACTTTTAGAATTACAATATGCAAAGTCACATGGGCATTCCCTTACAATATTCTGTAGGATAAAGCCTCGAATCAATACTCAGATCTACTACCCAGAACTGCCCTAGACAACACTACGGGCCTTCTTTATATAGGCAATTTCCACCGCCCGAGAAGGTTCTAGAAATTTAGCCCTTAGGGCCGACCAAACTTAGAATTATTTTATTTTACAATTTATTACATCAAAGTCAGCTCAAAATAAGTTTTGAAACCCAAACAAAAATTTTGAAGAAAATTTATTTTTTGCCATTTCAGGTGACCCAACTTCCGAAGACCATAAGTCATCGCCCGTTGACCCGATTGGCTATTATAACCCCATTCTGGAAACACCACAAAGCACTCTACAGGCTTGGCCTACACAAGGTTCCCATCACCCAAATTTTCAACCTCATCCAGGGCCTCAAAAGCCTTCAAAACTGAGTTTGAAGTTTCTATACCCTGCTACCAATACCGAAAATCTTCAATATCTTCAAAACTACACCTGATCTAGCCATGAAACTTTTCTGGCAAGCTGATATGACTGAGATGAACCTCCATATGTAAAATTAGATATTCTAATATCGTAAGACCAACTTACTAAAAATAGCAAGTTTCCATAAATAGAAACTCTACACAAGATAGCCCTTATTGAATACAAAAATAGAAATATTTTTGGGTGATGCAAGATTGCTCTTACACCCAGGATGCTCCTACATCAGACACCCAAGATAATTTGAGAAGTGATCCTATCATGACTCAGGTGTGCAAAAGAAAATCAAGATGGTTAACCTCCTCCTTTGTTAGCCATGATGAATCTTCAACAGGTCATCCTTTCCATTTGACCAAATACTCTTCATATGTCTTGTTCCTTGTGCTTCTGTCAACACGACTGTCCAGTATGTCTTCAATCTCCTTGATATCTAAACTGGTTGTTGGAATACTCCACTCTACTGCTGCAACCTCATCTTCAACACCTCCTTCATGATACTCTATCAAATCTGAAATGTTAAACACTGGTGAAATATTCAGCTCAGTAGGCAATTCTACCTCATATGCATTTCCTGAATCATGCTTCTTAAGTATCTTACATGGCCCAAACTTCTTCATTTTCAACTTGTTATATGTACCAACCGGAAATCACTCCTTCTGCAAATGAACCATGACTTCATCTCCAACCTGAAATTCCTTATGCCTCCTTTTCTCATCTGCCTTGGCCTTATACTGTGCATTCATCTTGGTAATATGCTTCCTCACCTCCTCATGGATGTTCTTCAAGTGTTCTGCAAAATCCTCAGCTTCAGCACTACTTATTTCTCATTTATCTATCTTTCTCAATTCAGATGCATTTCTTGGACTACTTCCATATACAATCTGGAATGGTGATTTACCACTGCTCCTGTTGACAGAATTATTGTATGCAAATTTTGCCTGTGGTAAGATCAAATCCCATCTTGTTGGCTTATCTCCAACCAAACATCTCAGTAGATTTCCCAAACTTCTATTCACCACCTCTGTCTATCCATCTATCTGTGGATGATGTGATGAACTGAACTTCAAATTTGTCTTCAACTTTTTCCACAATGTCCACCAAAAATATCCAATAAATTTAGTATCTCGATCTGAAACTATGGTCTTTGGAAAACCATGTAGTCTCACCACTTCTCTGAAAAATAATTCTACTACATGAACAGCATCATTAGTCTTTTTGTAGGGAATGAAATGTGCCATCTTTGAAAATCTGTCAACTACTACAAAAATTGAATCATGTCCCCGTTGTGTCCTCCGTAAACCAAGAACAAAGTCCATACTGATATCCTCCCAAGGCTTTTTTGGTATAGGTAATGGCTAATATAACCTTGTATTCTACTTCACTCCTTTCACCATCTGACATACTCTACAACTCTTTACAAACTTCTTCACATCTTGCTGCAACTGTGGCCAATAATAATTCTCACCAACCAAAGCAAGGGTTTTATCATGACCAAAATGTCCAGCCAATCCTCCACTATGCTTCTCTTTGATGAGATTCTCCCTCATAAAACTTCTTGGAATGCACAACTGACTCCCTGTAAATAGCATATCATCTTGGATGATGAAATCCAGCCATTTCATCCTGTCTAGAGTAACAGGTTTTGTACAAGCTTTCCAAGCTTCACCAAAATCAGGATCCTCTGGATACAAATTCTTGAGTTCTTTGAACCCAACCACTTCAATCCGCATCTCTGTCAGCAATAGTTTCCTTCTGCTAAGAGCATCCACAACCCTATTAGACTTTCCACTCCTGTGTTTCAAAACAAATGTTTAACTCTACAAAAACTCAACCCATTTCAAATGCCTTTGATTCAACTTTAATTGACTATTCAAATATTGCAAAGCTTAATGATCAGTATACAAAACAAACTCCTTAGGAAGCAGATAATGTCTCCACTTCTTTAATGCCTGAACTATAACATAAAATTCCTGATCATAGACAGAATATTTTCTCTTGGCATCATTTAACTTCTCAGTGAAATAAGCAACAGGTTTACCTTCTTAGCTCATAACAGCTCCTATTGCAGTACCACTAGCATCACAATCTACTTGAAACACCTTATTAAAATCTGGAAGTGCTAAAATAGGTTGTTCAGTAACTTTTTGTTTCAACAATTGAAAACTCTTTTCTACCCCATTAGTCCACTTAAACTCTTTTCTATCCCCTCTCATTGTTTCAGTCAAGGGTCCACAAATACTGCTAAAATTTTTGATAAACTTTCTATAAAAGCTAGCCAAACCATGAAAAGATCTTACCTCAGTAGCACTCCTTGGACTAGGTCATTCAAGGATAGCCTGTACCTTCTCTGGGTCCATTTTTAGACCTTCTGCTGAAACTACAAATCCCAAATACACTAACTCTTTCTTCACAAAATTGCACTTCTTCAAGTTAATTAATAATTTCTCATCTCTCAGTTTCCCAAACACCATACGAATATGCATCATATGCTCCTCCAATGTCTTGCTAAAGATCAAAATATCATCTAGGTAAACAATGACAAACTTACCCAGAAATTCTTTCAGAACCTCATTCATGAGCCGCATGAAAGTGCTCGGTGCATTGGTTAACCCAAAAGGCATGACTAACCACTCATATAGTCCTTCCTTTGTCTTGAAGGCAGTTTTCCATTCATCTCCTTCTCTGATCCGAATCTGGTGATATCCACTCTTCAGATCTATCTTTGAGAAATACATAGCTCCACTCAAACAGTCCATAATATCATCCATTCATGGCAATGGAAACCTATACTTGATTGTGATCTTGTTTATTGCTCTAGAATCTATACACATCCTCCATTCTCCATTCTTCTTTGGTGCTAATACTACTAGTACAACACATGGACTCAGGCTCTCTCAAATCAATCCCTTTTGTAAAAACTCATGTACTTGTCTGTTTAACTCTTCACTTTCTACTGGTGTCATTCTATGTGCTACCTTATTTCACAAACTGGCTCCTGGAATCAAATCCATCTGATGACTGATCTTCCTTACCAGTGGTAATCTATCAGGTACATTATCAAATACAATATCCTAAAACTTATTCAACAAATCTGCAACCTCTATAGGTACATCCTCCACTTCTTCTTTACTAGCTTTTGGAATTAAAGCAAAACACACATGCTCATGCCTCATACCATCTAAGAATTTTCTTCCATCAACAGAAGCTATTCTTGCATTACCACATACCTTTTCTTCGGTCTCCTTCAATGGCTTTAGCTTATGTCACACTCCATCCTTTGTTAGGGAATAGGTATTCACATGACCATCATGTACAACACATCTATCAAACTGCCATGGTCTACCCAACAACATATGACATGCATCCATAGATATTATATCACATAGTACCTCATCTTGGTACCCACCGACCTTAAACTTTACCAGGCACTATTCACTGACTATGACCTTGTGGTCATCTTGCACCTAGGCAATTCGATATGGATGTGGTTGTTTATGTCTCTTGAGCTTCAACTTTTTCACCATCTCTTCTGACACCAAATTGTCAGTGCTTCCACTATCAATAATCACATCACAGCATTTACCCTCACACTTGCATCTAGTGCGAAATAGGCTCCTCCTTTGTTCAGGTTCATTCTCACCACTCAACAAGACTCTTCTGTTAATCAGTGTTTCTCCTCTTTCAGCATCTTCCAAATTTGATGATCTAGCATCTTCATCTACATGTGCAACTCTGGCCTGGCCTTCATTTCTCCTGTCTATTCTATCTTGGTGCTGAGGACATTCAAATGCCCTATGACCTTCTTCTCCATAGTGAAAACATGTTCCACGGAAGCCTCCTCTTCCTGAACCTTGTCCTCTTCCTCTTCCTCTCTGATCTCTATTATTCTGATCTTAGAAATGATTGGAATTGTTTCCTCTCTGATTCTGGCTCCTAGTGGCCTCATCCTTCTTTTTCAGATCTTCATTTTGGCCACCATATGACCGTCCACCAGATCTCCCACCACGACCTCTTCCATTTTGTCTGCTCTCAAACTTCTTGTTTAGCTTTTCCTCTACTTTTAGGGCAAACTGGTATGCCTCCTCAATTTTGTTCATTCAAACCAGATTCAACTCCTCCTGAACACTTGGCCTTAACCCATTAAGGTATCGGGCAACTTTCTCCTTATCAGCTTCTGCATGGCCTGTTCTGATGAGGAGTCGATAGAACTCCTCTGTATACTCCTGAACAGATCTTCCTGCTTGCTTCAAACTTTGCATTTTCTTTAGTAGGTCAAGCTCATAATCAATAGGAATGAACTGTCGCTTTAATTTATCCACCATCCGATCCCATCTTGTGATTTTATCTTTCCCTCTTTTATTTCGCTCCAATTGAATCTCTTGCCACCAAATCTTCACATGACCTTTCAGTCTGGCCTTCGCAAATTTGACCCTATCAGGATCCTCAACATCTTCATACTCAAAATATTCCTCACATTCATTGACCAGTCAATCAATTCCTTTGGGTTAAGATTTCTAGAAAATGTAGGAACCTCAATCTTAAGTCTTTTCCCAATCTTGGAAATCACCCGAAAAAATCTTTCTTCCTCCTAGTTCACAACTTTGGCTTCTCCTTCTTGATATTCTTCTTCAGTTTCATCCTCGCTTTCATCTTTGACATTAAGATTCATTCCTCTGTGAATCTCTTCTTGCAATGCTCGCACTTGTCTCTGCAGCTCTCTAACCTCAGGTGTCATAGCACCAGCTCTTCCACCACGTTCTCTTCATGGAGGCATTTTCACAATGCGTGCTAAAACCCTAACCATGATCCTGGTCCAAACTGCCTCACAGTCGGTGATCTGTTTACACACTCAAGAATTCCTACTCTGATACCACTTGATGAAGGGTGCTCCCCTTAATACCACAAACACATAACAGAAATGAGAAACAACAACAATAATATGCAAGAACAGAAAATTGGCTTCTTATTATCTCCACAAATGTGGAATTACAAACTTTTAGAATTACAATATGCAAAGCCACATGGGCATTCCCTTACAATATTCTGTAGGACAAAGCCTCGAATCAATACCCAGATCTACTACCCATAATTTCCCTAGACAACACTACGGGCCTTCTTTATATAAGCAATTTCCACCGCCCGAGAAGGTTCTAAAAATTTAGCCCTTAGGGCCGACCAAACTTAGAATTATTTTATTTTACAATTTATTACATCAAAGTCAGCTCAAAATGAGTTTTGAAACCCAAATAGAAATTTTGAAGAAAAATTATTTTTCGCCATTTCAAGTGACCCAACTTCCGAAGACCATAAGTCATCGCCCGTTGACCCGATTGGCTATTATAACCCCATTTTGGAAATGCCACAAATCACTCTACATGCTTGACCTGCACAAAGCACCCATCACCAAAATTTTCAACCTCATTTAGGGCCTCTAAAGCCTTCAAATCTGAGTTCAAAGTTTCTGTACCCTGCTGCCAATACCGAAAATCTTCAATATCTTCAAAACTACACCTGATCTAGCCATGAAACTTTGCTGGCAGGCTGATATGACTGAGATGAACCTCCATATGTAAAATTAGACATTTTGAGATCATAAGACCAACTTACTAAAAATAGAAAGTTTCCATAAATAGCAACTCTGAACAAGATAGCCCTTATTGAATACAAAAATAGAAATTTTTTGGGTGATGCAAGATTTCTCTTACACCCAGGATGCTCCTGCATCAGCTAGACACATCTCAAATTTTTGTAGATCAAGGACACAAGGTCAGGAAAGCCCTACAAATATCAAAGAACTAGTATTGGATCCTGAAGGAGAAGTCAAGTTTGTGAAAGCTTCAGAGGATGTGAGCATGATTTGGTCAGAAGAAAAGAAGAATAAGGTTGATGAGTATGTATTGGATGCACCCACCATGGATGCACCCTCTACATCTGGATGAATGGCCCTCGGGGTCATAAGGGGAGCTAATTTAGCTCTAGACCCCTGTGTGGCTAGTATACTCAGTCTCTGAGTATGTGCCTTTGGACTTAAGCTTTTGGAGACTTAGGGTACCTTCGTGCAAGAGCACACTAGCTAATTGTTTGTAGAATGAAAGATAGAAATTTCCAAGTGACAGCCTGGTTTACACGACAAGTAGTAATGGAAGATTTTCTACTTTAAAGTACACAAATGTTAGGATATCTCTCATTGCATTTGAATTAAGAGTGATTAAAGAGCAGAAGAGCCTTAGCAATTGATTAAGAAGGATTGCAGTTTGATTCTTTAAGTGATTTGTTGTGCATTTGATCAATTGCGAAAACACTAGTTCATCGTGCTGATTCAGAATCTCTTGGAAACCTTTGTGAAAGTGATATACAAGTAAGTGATGGCTACTCCTATAGTATTTGATGTTGCAGAGAAGAAAAGATATGTTTTTAAGAGGCATCCATTTAAATCTACACTAGATGACCTAGAAGGGGCATTCTCCCGCACGCCTATGGGCGTTATGCATGTCGAGGACATTAGGGCATACATCTACTATAAGAAAGAACTAGTAGGATTGGACATATTAAGGGCACACATGGAAACTATGTTAAAACCAAACAAAACCTTCATGGATGAGTATCTGCGGTGGGATAATCATCCTATAGTGGAGTATGCTACAGCATATGAGTTCTATGAATCAGAATGGATCAAGATTCTTTTGAGTAGGATTCATGATGACCTATTTTGGATAGGTGAAGTGTCGGTCAAAATTACCAGTGACCTAATTCATGAGATGACAGGGCTCTCAAGGATAGGCATTGTCCTTCCAGTGGGTAAATATGTGAGGAAGATTGTTGAAAAAACTTGCAATTTAAGGAGTGATAGGTGCGGAATGACCATAGAGCCTATTGATCAAGATGACATCAAATTTATGTCTATGATACTTGGATATAGGTTTCAACACACCAGCAAGGTAAACATTGTATCTACAGCTACAATTCTTGCAGCTATAAGAATTGTTAATGAAAATGCAGAGTTTAACCTGTGTCAGATCTTGCACGCACAGCTAATTGACAACATCAAGGAAATCAAGCATGATAAAATTGAGATATTCAGGTTTGGGTCCCTAATTATCTATATGTACTTCCATATTATTGGAAAGGTGTCAGATTCATACCTAGACAATACTATTCCTACCATGCCTCAAATATATTTCAAGGCATCTACAAAGAGCACTCTAAGAGACTACATGACACTAGATTTGAAGACATTTAGGGTCAAAATGCAGATGAGGTACAGGATACCAGAGAACATTTTTGAGAAATACAAGGATACTATTTGTTTTATGGTTGAGACAAACACAACATGTATGGAGGTAGTTGAACCAAGAACAAAGTGGATTCATCCACTAGGATATGAAGTCGAAGAGCCTATTCTAGAGGCTTATGCTCAAGTTCTATTAGCAACACCTAAAGACCCTAATGAGCCAAGATGAGGAACCTATGAGGAGAAGACAAGAGAGATAGATGCTAAACTGAACAATGCACAAACAAAGAGGAAGGTTTCCAAGGTTACCTCTGAGATCTTGATAATACATGGAGTGTCTCAAGAAGACCTAGACAAAGCAAGGGAACAAAAGATTTCTTTGGAATTAGAGAGCATAGATACAACAAAGGAAGAATCAAATGATCCTAAGCTGAAGAAAGTGAAGATTGAAAAATCCGATGAACAAAAAGGTAAAACTAATGTTATTCCTTCTATGCCCAAAGAAACCATTGACCTTACTACTCCTCCTAAGTATAAGGCAATGCTAAAGAGAAATAAAGAGATCAACATTGGTCATCCATCCTCAAGAGTAACAAGGAACAAAAAGAACTCACAAGCACCTCCTCAAGTAAGTTTCAAACCTAGTCTCAGTGTGCTAAGTGCAAGAATAATTGATGAGGGAAGAATTGATCAAGTAGGAAAGTTTTATGAAAAATATAGTGAGATACACAAATTTGAGATACATGTAATTATAGTCAAACACATGTTGAAGTTCAAGAAGATAGTCTTGGAACTTAAAACTATGATCCCTGACAATGTATGGAACATCCTAGAATTCCAAAATAGATAATCCGTTGAAGAGGATTTAAGGATAAGGGAAAAGATTCTAGATGACACTCTTCTAGTATTTTCCCTAGAAGAGAAATCTCTATTGTTAGATCTGGTGAAGCCACATCTCAGAAAAAAGTTGAGGACTTTTCATATAATGGACAAGAACTATGATCTTGTTGCTAAGGAAATAGAGAAGGCATTCGAGAAAGTATTCATGAACTGGCACATGTATCTAGCTACTGCGCCCACAACACAAGTACCCTTAAAGGAATTCAAGGTGGTAGATCCCACTAATGCATCAGTGATAGGTCCTCAAGATTCAGCACCTGTAGTGGAAACACAAACAGAGGCAAACAAGTCTGTGCCCATGATAGAGTCACTAAAGGATAACACCATTATCATTGATAATGTAGAGATAGCCATGGTGGCCACTGACACTGAGTTAGACAAGTTTGAAGAGGCATTTGTAAGCACTCAAGAGGTAGAAATCTTATGCAGTAACACTCCTCCTACTCATCAAGAAGAAATTCTAATTGAGGATATAACAAATGAGAAAGAAGAAGAAAAGATGGAAGGAAAGAAAGAAGGAGAAAAAGAAAAAGAAGCTTAAAAACAAAAAGAAGAAGAAGAGGTAAAAGGAAGTGAACAAAAAGATGAAACATCAACTGAACAAATTAAGGTAAAAAAAGAAGTGATGGATGGCACTCTGATCACTCCCTCAGTAGCACTGTTGTCAAGTTTGATGCCTGACACAGCCAATTTGGACTCATGGGGAGAAGAAGACTTGATTAAGTTCAGCATCTTAGCTATGGAGAAGGCCAAGGAGAAACAAGTGATGAGGAATCCTCTCCTTATAGATTCAGTAAACATACTAAATAGTTTGTTACCTACAGACAAGAAGGTGTCCAAGGTACACTCTGTTGATGATGTAAGTGCAGTCATTTCACAATTCAAAAGCAATTTCTCTAGCCTGGAAGAATCTACATCCTTAGTTGCAGAGGAGAAGTACTTGAAGAAGAGATTAATTGAATTGGTTAGCAACTATTCACTTGACCTGAGCTCACTAAAGGATGGTCAAGCATCCCTGAAGGATTTTGCAGCAAAGGGAAGAAAGATCATTGCAGAATGTATGAACCAAGACAAGTTAACTCATGATCTATACAAAAAGGTACAAGAGGTAGAAGTCATGATAGACATCATAAGGAAATTAGTAGAAGATCCATCTATTGATGTGAACATGTGCAACAATTTCTACCAAGGACATTTAGACAAGATTGAGAAGGAAGAAAAAGAGATGATCAAGATAAGGGCTAGGCAGACTCGACTAAGGAATGCTCTTGCGCCCTCATTAGACATACTAAATCAGAATATCAAGGAGATCAATGCCACCATGGTGACATATGACCAAGGTCCTAGCACTGATCTGGAGAAGATGGAGAAGCTACAGTATGCTTTATGCGCCCATCTACAGATTGTAAATTCATTGATCACATTTTAGAAGACAGAGATCCAAAATCTACAGATTGCATATCTGGATGTTCTATCACAATAAGTTTTTGTAGATTCAATTTTGACACACCTTTTTCATTAATTTCAAAGGGGGATTATGTGTAGAATATGGATTATAGATATGTATAGGGAGATATAAGACAAAAGTTTTTTGTATTAAGGATAGTTAGCAACTTGGCCATATTCCTTTGTTGCCATCAATGACAAAGGGGGAGATTATTGGCAAGTTGGCTATACTAATGTATATGACTTATTATAGTGTTTTCATTATGGAAAAAAAGTCATATAGCAGTTTCGAGTCAGCGCACTTGATGGGAAGATCAGAAATCAGCTAAGTGTTGAAGACTGGATAGTGTACAGAGTTCCTGAAGCTCAGAGCATTAGCACACATGTGTATGACCAAGTTATGGTATGTTCCCTAGAAGTTAAGTTGGTTGGACTATATTCATGCTTATTCTATGAGTGCATGATCAGATATGCAAGTATGAGAAAGATACAGACAGTTGAAGTTACACAGCCAGTGTGCGCCAGTGAAGAACAAAGTAAGCAGCCAACTATTATCATTTTGAGTTGTGGTTATATTATAATGATGTAAAGGCTATGTGCTTATTGTAATTAGGTTTCTGACATGTATATATGTTTTTTTGTAAACACACTTGAGCCAATTCAATTGGAAGTGTTGTATGTAATAGGTTTAAGAGTCGACCTAGTTGTTTGTTTTATATGCGCATATAAATATGAGATGCACCCATTGTAATTAGGATGCATGTTGATACAGAGTTGTGAGAAGTAGATCAAAAGTGTGTGAAGAGTCTATAAGATGCATTAGAGCTTTGCAAGAGGTCAAAGCATCAGTGCATCAAAGGAACTGATCAGACAAATAGTGTCACAGTGACAGTTCATCCAACAGATATAGTGTGTATCTAAGATCAAAATGTTGTAGCCTTCACCACTTGAGAAGTGAGCTCTAGGATAGTGCATCCACTCCCATAATAGGGACTATTGTAAAAGACTCTTAATAGGGTCTGGCCCTTAACAAGGTCTACTATACTTATGCATTGTAAAGCAACTCCTAACAAGGTTAATGATCTTCTAACAAGGATCATAAAACACTAGTACAGAATATTAGTGGGTGTCAATTCCCATCTTGGTTTTTACCTATTTGGGTTTCCCCGTAACCATATGTTGTTATGTGTTGATTTCATGTTTCATGTTTATGTGGATGTTCATTTTAGTACTTAAGCATTTAATTTTAGTTTAAAGATTAAGTAAAAAGATAAAATATAGTGAACACTAATTCACCCCCCCCCCCCCCTCTCAGTGTTCCCATTCCTAACACTTTTCACCTAGGAACTTGAAGTTTTCTAGAAACTTGTTCCATCCCTTTTTTCCACTTATATCTTTCCATAGATCTTCATCTTAAATTTTCATAATTGTAGATCACTTGTAACTAACTTTTCTCATCATCATGATCATCCTGCTCATCATGGTTAATCATTAAATATTGATTCCATCCATATTTAATACATTTTCCTTACTCGGTGTTCTTCACTTTGAATTTCAGATACATTGCTCGGTGCCTAAACCTTTCCACTTAACCGAGTGAGAAAATTTTTACCTTTACCTTACCAAGTGACTTTTCCATCTTGATAGCCAAAACAACTTTACTTACTGAATTCTCAAAACTTCATCACCATACTTTACCGAATTAACATACTCATATGTTAGGTAGAAAATAATCATATCAACATAATCAAATCATTGTCTGATCTATATAAGTTGCCCATTTAAGTTTTACAAATTCTCATTTCTTCTTCTCCTTAACTCATTCATCTTATATCATTACCGAATGATATCACAACATAATATAAATCAGATATCAATTGCTTGACATCAATGACAAGACTATAACTGATCTAACCTTTCTATTATCATGTATTATTTTGATCTTGGTTAGTCTTCATCATCAGATCTATTAGATAATCAATCATCAACATTATTATCAGTTATGGTAACATATAGATGGGCTATAGTTTGAGTATGGTCAATGTTTAATTAAGGTATAATTAGAGTTGAGTTTAGAATTTAATAATTGTTAAGGTTAGATTTTGATTATGGTTAGAGATAGGGTTCAATTTTGGTTATGTTTTAATTATGATTATGGTGAGATTTCAACTAGGGTTAGTGTTCAATAAGGTTTTATAAGGTTAGTGATTAAATACTATCTGATTTGGGTTAGGGTTAGGGTTAGGGTTAGTAATCAATTAGGATTAGTAATCAATTAGGGTTGTAATTTAACAAGGATTATACTAGGGTTAATATTTAATTAAAATTATGATTCAATTGACATTTAATTAGGGGTGTTCAATTCGAGTTATGATTTAATCAAGGTTATGAGCTAGGCTCATAGTACAATTAGAGTTAGGATTTGTTACAAGTTTAAATAAAACTAGTATTTAATTAGGATTATGGTTCAATTAGCATTCAATTAGTGTTAGGGTTCAATTAAAGCTAGGGTTAGGATTAGAGTTCAATAAAAGTTAGAGTAAATGCTAGTATTAGGACTCAACTTAAGGTTACAATTAGGATTAGAGTTAGGGTTTAAATAGGATAATTCAATTAAGAAGGAAATTAAGGTTAATTTGGATTAGGGTTTAGCTAGGGTAGGATTCTAAAATAAAATTTGGAGTTAAGATTAGGGTTAAGGTGAGTGTTCTAATTAGATTAGGGTTAGGGTTTGAAATTTCTAAATAAAGAATCTACTATTATACCATCAAATAACATCAAAATTATACATTTATATAATCATTTCAATAAAACATAAAGCAACTAATCAAATTTGAATTTTACCTTCTTTCACCTTGTCTCTTTAGCTTTGTTACATTGGTATTCTCTTCCTTGATATTTAACCAATATGACATGCTCTCAGAACTTATCACCTTCCAAAATCACTTCAAGTGATTTGAATGATGGTGTATAATGGAACAACATGATAAATATAAAGATGTAATTCTAAATATATGATAGTGATTGAAGAAATAAAATTATATGATAATGATTATTATGTTATATGCTATGCTAATTATATGATATCTATATGATAAAAGATAAAATGAACTATAATTAATCCAAAGGAACAATTTTACAATGTTCTAAAATGCACTCAAATACTCAAGATCTCCAAAATACAAGATTGTTAATTAGCTCAAAGTGGAGGAATAAAAGCTCCTTTTATAGACTTTTCCTCACCTTGATCCCATGTGGCATAATCCAATGAACTAGGATTGAATCTTGGAAAAATGGATGGTTGAGTTTTAATTGGTTGAGAAGGTAGAGAAAAATTATGGATTGGTTTGAATTTGAGAGAGAAAGTAGGGGAGATGTTTCTCCTACATTGACAACATGGAGGCTTTTGAGGGAGGGAGAAATACTTGATGAGTGTCTCTCCATAACCAAGGAGAGAATGATGAAATAAGAATTTAAGCTGTAGCACTCTTGGGACAAGTGTCCTTTGAGTCACCTTTGACCAAGTGATGTGGAGGGACAATGGGATAGATGATAGGAAAGGTGGAAAAGACTTGGTCTCATGAGGACACATAGTCATGAGACTTGGTCTCATGAAGCCACATAGCATGTTCCTTCCTTATGAATAGGGACACCTTGTTGAGGATAAATAGGCTTATTTAAAAATTAAATAAATTAATTTCTTTATCAATTGGTGAGGTGGAGAGTGAGGTGGATTAGGAGACCTAGTCATGTGATGATAGGATAATTAAAATGTTTTAGAAAACCATTTAATAGTGGAAATTAGAAGACATAGGCTTGGAGAAATAAGATAAGAAAAATTAACTAAATAAATTACATAATTTACTTAGCAATAGAAGAATGGATATTAATTAAATAATTTATATTTACTTAATTTTATCTATTCAGTTTTAGGTGTACACAAGTTTAATGAGGGTTATATTGTCTATTTTTGAATTAGGACTAGGATGTAGTTGTGATTTGGGTTTATTTTATATTATATTATAGTTAGAAATAGGGTTTCTATTAGAATAAGGGGTAGTGGGAGAACTAGGATTAAAACTAGTGAAAAATTTATGGTTAGGGTTCAATTTGAGTTATTATTCAATTAGATTTAGGTCTTAATTTTGATTTATTTAGGGTTAGGGTTAGGTTTGTAAGATAATTTTTTAGGTCTTGAGGTTAGGGTTATTATTTAATTAGGGTTAGGGTTAAGGTTTAAATAAGGATAGGTTTAAGATTAGGTTAGGGTTTAATTAATATTATAATAATTTTATAATCAATATTTTATTAGGATTAGGATTTATGATAAAGCTTGGGACTATGGTTCAAGTTCAATTAAAATTATAGTTCAACTTTTGTTGGAATCCATGTTCAATTAGAGCACTTAACGTTAGAGTTATAGAATAAAGTTTGAGGTTAGATTTTGGATTAGGGTTGGGTAAAGGTTAGCTTTTAATTAGGATTTAGGTTAGGTTAGAGTTATTTTTAAGTAAGATTAGGATTTAATTGACAACATGGTTTTATGAAGATTATAGAACTAGTATTAGGTTTTCCACTATAATTAAGGTTAGTGTTTTAAGGTTAGGGTGAAGGTTGGTTTAAGGTTAGGGTTAGGGTTAGGATTACCATTAAATTACGATTATGGTAGAATTAGTATTTATAACTAAATCTTAAGGTTAGTATTAGGATTGATATTTTGGTTAGGATTTAATTAGGACTAGGGTTCCAAGGTCTAAAACTTAGGGTTGAGATTAGGATTATAATTTGTGTTAGAGTTAAGGTTTGAATTAGGGATCAATATGAAATAGAGAAAGTATTATGATCAGGTCTACATTTTCCAAAACAAATCACCCAAAAAAATTAATGAATATTTACATCTTGAAACTAGCACTAATTCTCACTATAAGTATAACACTAATCCTAATCATATTTATAAATCTAATTTTAATCCTAAATATTATCTTAAGCCTAAAAATAACCCTAAACCTAAGCTAAAATTATTTATAATCCCAAATATGACACTAATTACACTTTTAACCTTAACCATACTTCTAAAAATAACACTAATTATAATGGTAACCCAAACCCTAAATCTATACTTACCTCTAACACCAATTGTGCCTCTAACCATACCCTAATTACAATTCTAAAACTAACAATAATTCCAACCATAAGTCTAAACTTAACCCTAACCATAATTCTTTTGCTAACTCTATCCTAATACTAACACTATCTTTAACCCTGACCTTAACATTCATAATTCTATCCTTAATTATAACCCTAACCTTGATTATAAGATCATCATTCTAATTATAAATATATTCTAGTTATCAATATAATTAATAACACTAACCCTAACCTTATTTATAATTCTAATCCTAACCCTAATTCTAACCTTGACTATATTCCTAACCTTGACTGGTGCAGGAGCACCTAGGGTATTTAGGCTACCCTAGTCCAAACTTTTTGGCTTGCAGTGACCTTAGCCAAGTCACTAATTAATAAGGACTATAAAGAGTCCCAAGTGTGTGTGTTTGAATCATATAAATTCATTAGGAAGGTTGGATGGGTGTTTGACTAGGCCTTCTCAAGACTTGACTAGTCTTGGTTTCTTTGTTAAGTTGATAACTTAGTGTTCTAGGTGGTCAAAGGTTAGTTTGACTTCCCAAAATGTGGGAAAAAGGAGGAAAATGACTAATAGGGTTAGTTATACCATTGAGGTCAATTATAACTCATTTGAGTGACCTAAGAAAGCTTGACAACAAAAGTTGTCAAAGTTGTCAATGACAACTTTACAACTTTTCAAAAGTTGTCATGGCAAGAATTGACAAAATGCCTTCAAAGGAGTGGAATCAGTTAGGGATCTGTTTGGATAGTTTTTCTCAATATCCCTAACTTATTTAAGTCATTTTCTAACCAAATAATAAGGTTGGAAATTTTTTTAATGTTTTGTGTTTGAAGTTAATTCACTGGTGTTCTCTGCAAAACTAGAATAGTTTGAAGAGCTCAATTATCCTTTATGCTATCGATTGATCTAAGCCTAATCTTTGCATGTTGATTTAGTATTGTGTTTATATTTTCATTTAGTGTGTTTTTATGTAGGATTAGGTTAGTTATTCTTTTCTTTCAATAAGTCTTTCCTCTGTGACTGGTCCACTGGTCTAAACAAGGTTGAGAGACCAAAAATGGCTAGTGGGTACTGTATGGCCCTGTGGTAAATACTAGATAAATGTTTATATATTTTAAATATAGATTCTTATGTCCAAGTGCATAGGGAAGCTAATTTTATCATCAAGCCCTAGGTGAGCTACAGTGAGCCCGACTAGGAAGCTTGACTGTTGCAAACAGTGGATGGAAGGCTTCGAGGATTGGTAGACTCAATCCAATGGTGAGGAAGTAAATAACATAGACTAAATAATCCTTTTTATGAATGAGATATTTTTACCAATCATGTGGAGTGAGGAAGAGCAATTACAAAGCAATGATCATAAATTAGTCATTAGCCCTTAAAAATAGGCTCAGAAATAGAAAGGTATTGTACGGATGCTATGAGGCCAAAAACCCTAAAAATATTCAAGGTCTTTGAAAAGGGTGTCACAATATCAAATTTTTTTAGGCACTTGTTTGGAGGGTTAGAGATTTATAGCCCATAAGGTGAGTTGGAAGACCCAATTAGGCCTAATTGGGGCTTGTAGCCTTTTTGCCTAAGTTTGGTGAGATCGACCCTTGAACAAAGTGGATTGGAGACTAGAGAACCTCAAAACCATTCAAGGAGAACCTTTAGAAGGTCTTCCATTTAAATTGAAAATAATTTAAATTTGATGGTATTAGGTGATGGGCTTGGAAAGATGGGTCCATGGAGAGTACAAGAAATCGATGATGAGTTTGTGAATTGGTAGTTAGGTCTTGGAGAGAGAGGAGATTGTGGAAGAATACCTCTGATAGTAGGGTATTATAAGAACCCTAAATAGGCCACAAGAAGGACCTAGAGGAAGGCCTATGGAAATAGGACTACGAACAAGAGACCTCCCTATCATTGACCTTGACACAAACACTCTTTATAATTAAAACTTTAATATTAATTAGTAATAGTTACATTGATTTTATCAACACAATTGTAGATTATTAATATTGTAAAAGTAAATCATTTAATTTAAATTATAACCTTAAGTAACTTCATCATATAAATGAGAAATAATAATATAACATTTTTATTACTTATTTCATGATTAGAATTCATTTAATATCTTACATGTTGCACTACATATGCCACTAGCATACATATTTTTATATTATATATAAGATACATTAAGATACCTCCTTCTAGAGGTACTTATCACAATTTTATGTGATAAAGTTATGTAAATAATAGGTGTCTCAAGATGGAATCTCTTTATATGTATTTTATATAGATTATTCATAATTTTTTTATAACAATTTAAAATTATAAGTAAATTGAGGTAGCGAAATAATTTCCTACACTAATTTTGGGAGGAGGGTTATGCAACAACTTTCTTAGATTTCTATAGTAGTTAAAAAAAGTAACATAAATAAACACAAATAACATGCATACCACAACATAATGATTTACATCGGGAAAACCCTTTCGAGAGAAAATTCCCATGCTCCAAAAAATTGCCCAACATATTAAATTTAGAAATCAATAATAAATTACAACATAATAGCACATCAAGTATTTTACAAGAGTATCACAAAGGAAAGATCTAGAGGTAACTTGATAGCTATCATACTCTTACACAAAATATCTATCTCACAAACCTAATATATAGGAGATACAATATATGAAACTTTCAAACGGTAGTATAAAACCTTGGGCTAAAAATCCTTTGAAAAGTGACACCCATCTTATGTCCAATATAAGATGCCCTATGATGTGTCAAAACACACATCAACACATATAACTCCCATTTACAACTCATTTTTACATTTCCTATTTCAGGAGACCGAACTTTTAAAGGTCGTCACTTTTGAACCGAGTGTCCAATTTTCAAATCATTTGAAGTGTTGAAAAGGTCATGATGTGCTCTATCAAGCTATAACTTGTTACACTAGTTAAATAGACTTTTGGATTATTTAGGAACCTCTAAGGCCTTCAAAAATGGATTTGTAAAATTTCTTCAAATAATTTAAAATATGCAAACTTTAATATCTTCAAATGTGATTTTACAATAAAAATTTACATGCATGCTTATCTAGCCCATACAAAACTTTGGAGAAAGTTTAGAAAAATCTATACTCAAATATAAACTTACTATAAATAGTAAACTTATGTGAATGCAAAGTTGAGACACCATTTTCCTAACAAAAATAAATAGAATATGCAAGTGAGAATGTAGGCTTTGTATTAATTTATTAGATGTAGCCACTCTTTCCCTATTTTTTTATTGATTAACATAGCAAAAATGGTTTCATTCACAATACATTGATATGTCATTGATGCACAATCTTTAAAAAAATTATAGCCAACCAAAAATTCCAGACCTTCAAAACAAAAGGAAAATGTTATCTGCCCTACTAGGGGATATAGTTGTAGATGCCAAAAAAGGGGGGAAATATAATCCTACAAGGCCCTTACCTTGCAATCACCATCACTAAATCTGATCCAACCACATTATAATTATTCTCCTCCTCCCCACATATAAGAATATCTATATCCTCCTGAAGGAATTCTAGGCAAGACTTTCCTCTAGCACGCTAATAGCCTTAATCAAATATGATACACAATATTAGAAAAAATAGCACCAATGGGCTTTTATACCACCAAATATTTTCATTGAGAAATGTCTACTAGTATCAAAACCATCACCTTTAATTTCCATCTCTACGTAGACTTACACATTCCTCTCCATTTTTCTCTAATTGCCTTCTTTGTTATCAATTTTTTTGTACCTTGCTCCTTAAATTTCAAAACCCTACCCATGAATATCAAGACAATGTTGGTGTTATAAAATGTATATACAATCTAGTCCCATATATTCATTAATTGATAGTAAGGAGATGTTCCATAATAAGTCATATTGTGATATTGCTATCAGGATTCAACTGTGTAGTTTTTGAGTCAAACTCATTGAACCATGTTTCATGAGTAGTTTCTCACAAGAACCACTAGTCATGAAACATGGGTCAATGAGCTTGACTCAAAAACTACACAGTTGAATCCTAATAGCAATATCACATATATTCATTGTCAAGAACCATCTTCACATCCTAGACCACCATAAATAAGGTTTTTTCTTTGAAAATGAGTTGATCTAGCTCATACCATAAATCAACTAGAGTTAAAATTGCCTTCAATGATGGTCTTTCTCGTACCCATTTTGCTAAATTATCAAATGCCAACTTACCTACCTATAAACATGCAAACTAATAAACTCATCACATTCCTCCATGAGAATCCAAATTAGATGTAGAACCTTATTTAATTTTTAATTTGGTGTTTTAAATTGCCTGATTGCATTCACTATAATTTTTTAATATATTTCCAAATGAATTATGTTGTATTACATTCTCTAGAAAATGCTTATTACTAGTTAAGTAGCTAGGAAGTCTACCTTGTTCATGCCTTCATTAAACTTCTTTGGTATGGTGTATTCTCCTACTCATCAAAATCAATTTTTCCTTAAGCTAAGCCATCAAAGTTTTATTTAACCCACCCAAACTCTGGTGAAGAAACCTAGAGAAGCCCCATTAATGAGACTCTTCCTAAATATCTCAAAAAATGAAACCATATTTAATTCAATTCCTATGATATTATATCTTTTTTTAACAAATATATTTCAAGAAATTAATTTCATTCTAATTTAGTAAGTAAATTTATTTTCATTAATAATATATTATCAAGAAGTCTAAGTAAATTAATAATAATCACTACTATTAGTTATTTAACATAAATTTTAATATAAATTTATTAATTAAATTATAATAATATGGAGTCACATACTACAATTAGACATGAGCCTTAAGATATTAAAATATATGAAGGATATGAATTTTTTTATTGTATAAAATAATTTTAATAAAATAGCAATCTATTTTAATAAATAAAATAATAAATAGCTATACATTTTAATAAAATAATAAATTATATACCATTAAATATATAACTAATCTTATAATGTATTGTTTGAGTTTTAAAATTAAATAAATAACCATATAATTACATATAAAAATAATTTATAAAAAATAAATATCAAAATAAATAAAATAAATCTTAATTTAAGAGTTAATTCATCAAATAAAAATAAACTAAGTAATAAAATAATATTGTATACCCCTAAAAATGGTCAAAGAACAATTTATTTAAATTCATGCCATTGGCCGCCTGAGGGCTTGTTTTTTGATGAATAGTTGCTTGTTTCCGGCCTAAGTGCCGTGTGGACTTGCGGGGTGATATTTTCCCCAGGCCTTTTTTTGTGAATTCTGTACTTTAATATTTCTTTTAATAGTAAAGGCCTCTATTCATCAAAAATTCATGCCATTGGATTGATTAAATAAAAAATCATATAACTATGTAATTGAATTAACATTTGATTATATAGTTCATCATTAATTAATTAAATCCAACCCATTCACTCAACATGCAGGGACAATTTAATTAATTCTTCCCTAAAATCTCTCACCCACCACTACATGACAAAATCAAATCAACCCATGAGATGTCATCTTTAAGCTCACATGGAGCACTCCAAGCCTTTGTTATCTTGACCATTCAATCTCATAAGGCAATCTTGACCATTAATTTTGGACACATCATCAACCCCCAGGTCAAACCATACATTGATCATGGTTAATCAAACTCACCCCCAACACCTTGAGAAATCCTATAAATATTAGACATTCTTAGAGTAATTCATCCATTATCATTTAGCAAGTACCTCATGCTAGTTTGTGCATTCAATTTCATCATAAGAATTGTCATTCTAGTCATTTTAGCTTAGAATCATCATTTGAGCATTGTTATAATGGATAATTTTCATAACATTTTAGTGTTCTTCATCATTTAGCTTATAATTTGCACTTATATTAGCATTAGATTATGATCATATAATTAATTTCTCATTTCCTAAGTCGTCACTTGTGAATCAAATTGCAGCTGAGAGTTATCAACAAGTCCTTAGGAATAGAGAGTGATGGGATACTCATGAGTGTTTCAATTCATGCGTTTAGCTAGTATTTTATCTTAATAATTTGATTTCTCATACTAATGTCCTATATAGGTTTGTAGTACACAAAATACACACAAATATTTAAATCAAATAAATAAAATAATTTAAGAGTGGCATATTTTAACATCTCTTAATCAAATGTGTATAAGATACTTATATCGATTACCTTATAATACAAATATGAAAAAAAAACTTCTAACTATTAATTAAAATGTTTCACTTAAAATATTTTAAATTACTAATCCGACTTTGATTAATAGGTACACAATTCCTTAAAATTAAAGAACTAATTGTTTATTTAAAAAAGCATAGGGTAAAGCATATGAAGTGTAAGAGTTGTAAAGGGTGAAGGTGACAAAGACCTTCTCACATGCTAAAGATATTTTTTTATAACCTAGGCTCTAAAATGTTAGGGTTTATTATTCTTTAATATTTGTTTTAAGATACTCGTCAATGGGAGTGTGAGGGTTGATCATTTAAAGCTAAGAAGGGATGAGGTGAAGTGGGAGGCCCCAAAAGAGGGATGGAAAAAGTCAACTTTGATGGAGTTGTGAGAGGTAACCCATGGACATCTAGCATTGGATGTGTGGCTAGGGATTCTAATGGTCATATCATTGCCATGGAACACAAGGGACTAGATGGGGGGACCAATAATGAAGCTGAGATCCAGACAATGTTGCGAAGGGCTAAAATGGCATAGAGACTACAGGTGGGAAATTTACATTTGGAAGGTGACTCTCAAATTACTATGAATGCCATTGCGTTGGGAATATCATATGCATGGAAAATGAAAAAAAATTATAATAATAATCAAGAGGAAATTGTTATAATTCCAGAATTTCAAAATAACCCATATTTACTAGGAGGGAAACACATTGGCAGACTCATTATTCAAATTGGTGATTGAAGTGGCATTAGCATAGAAGGAAGAGGTGATGACATCATGGAAACCAAGCAAATGGGAGGTGATTTGATAGTTTGAGTTGGAAAAGATTTTGAAGGACGACAAAGGATAGTATTTACATTCAATTCTAGGATGGTGGAAAAATGAGATTTAATTACTATTTTCCTTGCACATGGTTTCATTTAATGCAAAGAAATGACTACACCTTATACATTCCCTCTTACACAAACCTAGATGTACATTATTTGTGCTTTCTTATGGGTGATAGAAGTAGTAGGTGTTCTGAGAAAATTGGAGAGTGGAGAGGCAACATGGAAGCAAACTTCAGCTTTGACGCCATGAAGCAACAAATGACATTCAAAGGGTTGGTGATAGAGGAGAGGTTGAGGAAATTGTTCATCTCTATTCACCCTCTCTTTCTCAACATCATTTGGGCTCTGCTAGATGTCAAGTATGCAATTTAAATTTTTTATGGTGCACCAATACAGACATTGTATCCCTTTTCTGCACTTGGCCCTACATTTTGGGTGAAAAGCTGAGGTGAAATAGATTATGGAACGATGTGTGTGCCTTGAGTGGAGGGTGGGGCTAGATGAAATATTACAGTGTGTTGTTCTTGGGAAATGGTTTGTGGTTGCGCAAAGTGATTGCGTTGGGCTGCCTAGGGTGCCATCCTTGGTGCATCCTTTCTTGCTGAAAAGATCCTTGGGAAATAGTCTTGAAAGGAAGGAAGAAGCCACAAAGCTTGAGCTTTGTTGGTTGATTTTGTGCATGACTGGGAGTTGGAATTGGTAGCAGACATGTTAGCAATAAAAATACACCAACACAATTGAGAGCGGGGGTGAATCAGTTGTGTGCCAAATCTTAAACTTGAATTCATTTTAATCTGATTATTTTAAACATAAGTACACCACAAAATCATAACACCAAAACACAAAGATTTATTGTCGAGAAAAACCTTGTTAAGGGAAAAACCCAGTGGGTATGGAACCCACTAATGATGCTCTAAAATATTATGTCCCTGTTAGGAGTTGATTATTACATTCAGGGTGAACCCACAATAGTGGGTTACACTTTTTTGCCTGAATGTACACTGAACTCTACATTTTGAAAAAAAATTTCAGATTCGAATGCATATTGTAATTTTTCCATTTGAAATCAGAAGATGAAGTAAAATAGAGTTTTTTAGGATTTTCTGTCTAGATTCTAAATATATATATATATATATATATATATATATATATATATATATATATATATATATATATATATATATATATATATATATATATATATATATATATATATTGAATTGACTTGAATGGTTTTTTCTTTCTCCCACAAAAATTGGTATATTGCTGAAAACGTCATTTTCAAAGAGTTGCATTGTTTTCATAGAGCATATTTGTTTTCTAAAATAGATATCAATGTGCTTCTTTTGAATTTAGTTTTGTAACATGCATACAAAGGACATACAATTGGTTTGATGACATTATCATGATTATTGCATATTTTATTAATGTTTGAAGTTGAATAAACCATAATTTTTACATACCTTGACTACATAGCTTATAACTTGTCGTATATTAGTCCAATTTATTTTTTAGTTTTTTTGATAGAAAAATAACTTCAATACCTAGGGCATAGATATTTTTTAGAAAAAAATTTCTCTCATTTACTATTTTTCCACAAGCATCAAACATAGAGATAGACATACGGTGAAATATCTATGCTTAGTAAAACTAAAAATATAAAGCCATAATAAACTTAATATATATTAACATTATAATCATTGGAAATATTTTTCTTAGTAGTACCTTACTACATAGATAGGTTTTTCAAATAGATTCATTTGATCTACCAAAAGATAAATTCAAAACTGTGATTTTTTGTCAACATTTTAATAGGTGGGAAGGAGACTCCATTATAGGTATGAATGAGGAGTATAGATGCTATATCAATGTTTTTTTATCTAAGAGGCTTTGAGTTAACCATTTGTAATTAATTCCTTCAAATGGAACCTCTCAAGGCTTAAATCATCATATTTTATTAAAAATGTGTTATTTCAGCAAAAATCAGCATGTCCAAAAAAGTGTAACCCACTATTGTGGGGTCACCCTTGAACAGTACATGTCCTTGTTAAAGGACAGACCCTGTTAGGAGTTGATTACAAAGATAGGCTCACTTCCCAAGCACACTACACAAAGTGAAGGTTAAACCCACCTTTTGGATCCACTATCCAAATAAATTTATGAGTATACAATAATAGTAATGAACTGACTTACAACAACTAGCTTTTCCTATATAGTTCCAATGAAGTGCTTAATGAATTATCTCTACTCTACATCCAAAATACTTTGCAACAACAAGTTTTCAACCCACTTCACACCCTACAAATTTACGGAATGACTTTCCTTTATATAAGTTACAATTAGCAATTAGGTCGACCTGTTAGGACTTCTCCAATGCACAAATGAATACATAGACCCTTTCTAGGATAAACATGATATCTTAAACAAGTATACAACAAATAAAAATCATTGAATGTGCAAAAAGATCTGAAATCCATGCTAGAAACCTCTTGAACACATTATCTCCTTTGGTAAGCCCCAAATAGGTCTTTGCAAGACCACATACCTCATATGACATCCCCATGAACCCAATGACCCAAGAATCTCATAGAATGTTCTCCCATGTATCTTATGTCAAGCCTTAAGCTTGCATACCATAATCCATGCTTGCATCCAAGTTATCTCAAAAACTCAAAGATAATCTCTCTCATAATCCATTGTCACTATACTATAACTGGTCTCCACAAATTCAACCATAACTCATGCAAACAAATAGATAATAATTTGTGACCTTATACATAAGGTATACACACATCCTATTTCACAAATATAAGCTCATGTACATTGGAACTTCATACACTGTCTGTATCACTCTATCAAACCTTCTTATTCATGTTATAACTAGTTTGTTTGAGACTTGTGATGAAACCAACTGAAACATATGTTGACATCAATGGTAAAATATGAATTTCAACACCTCAAACAAAAAAATTTCCAACAATCTCCCCCTTTGGAATTGATGACAACATATGATAAAAACCATCAACCTAAAAGACCTTCTCAATATCCTCTTCAACACTCCCCCTAACATGGTAAGGGTTTTGCATCTATAACACTCCTCCTTTGACATAAATGGCAAAGGGTGCCAAGGCTCTTCTTTTTCTCCATCTCGCACATCCCACCTCTGAAAGGTGTAGTTTTTTTTCAAATCTTCATACATGCAACAAATTAGGTGCATGATCACCCATATACACTCTATTATGTACTTGCGGCCACCCCCCGAAGGAGTAGATCCAAGCATCCAGTCTAGAAAATGATAGAGGTCTGATAGCCGCTAGACTGATGCATTATTGCATCAACTAGTTTACACAAGGAGGGGTTTTCACCCCAAGCATACCTCTGTGGTACTGAAAAGTATCTTTTGGCAAAAGTTTAGTGAATATGTCTACTATCTACTCCTTTGTACTGATGTATTCCAACCTAACCTCCTTCTTTGCAACCTTGTCCCTTAGAAAATGATAGTTGATTAAAATATTTTTGGTTTTAGAATACATCACTGGATTCTTTGACATGTTTACTATACTTTTTTTCTCACAATGTATTACAACAGGCTCTTCAAAGCTTACCCCAATGTCGTTCAACATTCATCTACACAATCTATATATAATTTATGGAAACAACCACATATGTTGACTTGGCAGTAGATTGAGCTACACAATCCTATTTCTTACTCAACCAAGAGACCAACCTTTTCCCGAGGAAAAATGCTCCTCCACTAGTGATCTTCCTAACATCCATACTTCATGCCCAATCTAAATCAGTATAAGCATGCAATGTGAAATCATAAAATTTAGCATACCATAATCCAAATTTTATTGTTCCTTTTATATATGTGAATATCCTTTTAAATATATAAAAATGAGTCTCCTTAGGATCATCTTGGAACCTTGCAACAATTCCAATTGCACTTTCTATGTCTGACCTAGTGTGTTTCAAGTACTACAAACCTCCAATCATGGACCTGTACTTAGTCTGAAAGACACGTTTAGATTCATCAGTGGAAAAAAGATTACACCAGCCACCATAGGTGTCTCGATAATTTTACAATCCTCCATTCCAAACTTCTTTAGCATCTCCTTAAGATACTTAGTTTGTGAGATGAAAATACCATGTTTATTTTGAATTATTTGCAAACCAAGAAAAAAATTCATTTCACCAATCATTGACATTTCAAACTCTCTTTTCATTTCTTCAAAAATCTTATTTCTCATTTCATCATTACCTCCAAAGATAATGTCATCCACAAATACCTCAACAATCAAAATACCATCTATACTAATTCTCAAATATAGATTACTATCTACACTACCTTTTCTAAAACCAAGATGCAATAAATACCTATCAATTCAAGCATACCAAGCTCTTGGTGCTTTCTTTAGTCCATACAAAGCCTTCTTCAACCTGAAAACCATGTCACCATATTTTTTCAAAGAGAATCCATCAGGATACTCTATGTATACTTCTTCCTCAAGATCATCATTCAGGAATGCAGACTTCACATCCATCATACCTTGAATTATTTATGTGCTACATAAGCAAGGAACAATCTTACTACCTCTAACCTCACAAAAGGTGCAAATGTTTCTTCAAAGTCTATACCTTCCTGTTGTGAATAGCCCTTGTAAACTAGTCTAGCTTTATTCCTCCCAATTGTGCCTTCTTCATAAATTGTATTTCTAAAAACCCATTTTGTTCCAATCACAATTTTGTCTTTATGTAGTGCCCATCCCTTTATTGTCATTTATGTTTATGATGCCAACCTATTTAGACATTATTTTATGAATATTAGATCTTTGGTTACATTTAATAATTTAGTTTTATGTCACTTTAAATCATTTGATTTATATCATGTTAGTTAGATTATGGTGGCTATTTACATATGATGATGTTACTTATGTTATGCTTTTTACTAACCCCATACTTGCATGTGTATGGTTGGCATGTATGGTTTACTTTTCTATTTGATGTGTCTAATGTGGTTGAGGGATGGAGTTGTAGTTCCTTTCTTGTGAGATCCACATGATCAATTGATCCCCATCATTGTCTATTAAATATTTATACATGTTTGTACATGCTCATTGTTTATGCAGGATTTCAGTTACCAGGCATCAACTTCCCTAAATTATCAAGATGAGTGTTCCCTATCGCAATATCTCAATGGTAAGAGATGGGAGATAACATCAAGCTCTAAATCCTAACCTAAGCCATTTATTGTCCTCAAATAGTGGACAAGTATCTTATCTTCTACCCTCTAAATTCGTCAAGGTGATGTCATTTGTGAACCCTTTCTTTGAGCTTGGTTATTACTTTATGGGTTTGGTCAGTTTTTCCTTCATTTTTATTTGTCAGGTGGCTTGATGTGGATATTGTGTTATTAATACATTAAAGATTTAATCAAGATTAATCATGAGATTAAACTAATTATATCTTATGAATATGGAATTTTAAATATATATAGATATTTAATTAATGAAAATTAATTAAATATCATTAATTATTTAAAAGACTTAATTAAAAGTCCAATTATGAAAAAAAAAAAGTTTAATTAAATATTAAATCTAAATCTAAATTAAATGTTCAAATAATATAATTGATATTAATTATCAATTTTTTTATTACGTGGTGCTAAAGATATTAATTATAATTAAAATATAATCATGTGTTTATATGTACACTAGTTTAAAGGAACTTTGATTTATCATTTCTAAATTAGAAGGTTGAGTTAAGAGACTTAACTAAAGGATTAGTTATAATTCTTTTTAATAAATTAATGAATTGATATTTAATTATCAATTTACATATTATTAATATGCTAAAAATATTAGTTGTTAATCAAATATTATTATACAATTAAATTTGCACATTTAGTTAATCAAATTGAATATAATTTTAAGTTTAAAAGTTGAGTGATTTGCATGATTTGGAATTACTAATTAAATAAATAATCCTTTTAAATAAAAGAATTGATAAAAATGAGGTGGGAGTTGAGTTCTGATTTATATGATTTTGAGTAAAGTGTTTTATTATTTTTAACAATTGAGTTCTTATTCTTGATTGTGAGTTGCATGTTTAAGTTCAGTTTGTTGGGTTTTATATATTACAGTCCCTTTTGACCATTATTCTACACACAGGTTTACAAGTTTGGCTCTAGATTGAAATTTAAAGGATTTTTTAAAAGCTTGGGATCTTTGAAGTTTTTTTTGAATTTGATCTTAGTGTTCTTTTGCCTACCAATTTGGTGGATTAAGATAGGGTTTGGAAACTCTTGCAAATTTTCTTTTCGAAAAGATTGTCTTCCTCATGTCTACCAGGATTTTTCTAAAGTTTGGGTGATATAATTATGAATTGATCTTGATTGTAGAAAATAATTTTATTTGGATTTTTAATTTTTTTGAAGAAATTGCAAGAAAATTTTCTTGTTTCTTTTTATGTAGAAAATTCTAGTAAAAACCCAGATCTAGAAACCCTAGTGTTCAATTTAGAGGAAAACTATGTCTGTTAAAACCCTAGGTTATACATGGGGGGAATTCACTGACAAATAGATTTGGAAAATATGAATTGAAATCCAACAAGGTTTGGATGAATTATTGAATAGAAAATTCAAGAGAAGAAATCAAATATAAGATTCACAAACAAATTGAATATGAATACCCAATTAGGGATTAAATTTAACATTTGGAAAAAGATTATTTTGAAATAAATATATTATTTGATTTGTGTAAATTATGGGGTTTTGGATTCTTAATAAATTATTCTCCTAGTTAATCATTTGTAAAATTAGGTTCTTGAAAATTTTAAAAATGGCTCTACTCTGGCCAAGCTGTGAAAAGGCGAATCTAAATAGATAACTCTTCTTTTATGGAAAAACAAAATATGCATCCCAGGGTTTCATGTCTACATTTTGAGGGAACTAGCCCCCCCTTCCTCAACCAGAAAAGGAAGATGATTGGCACTATGTGAAATCAAAATGGGGAAAAAGAATGGAGATAAGGCATGATCTGGGTTATGGAAAACCAGATAGACACCCTCAAAATCTAGCCATTCTCCCACTTTACAATTGATTCCAAAGCCTACAAAGAGAAGAGGAAGGTTTAATATAACTTGTTCCCATTCACAGAAGGAGGTCTTTAGAGAGGATCTGGGTAGATAACTGGATAAACTAAGGAGATAATCATTCTCAAGCTAATACTCGATGGCATAAAAACCCTATTGATATAAACATACAAAAGGGATTAGGCTGCCCAACAATAAACCCTAGGGGGGAAAATGCAATGTTGAAGAAAACCCTATTTTCTCAACAAAGGAAAGGTATTGAGAAGGTTTCACCAATATATGATTTAAAAGACAATATAATAGTGGAATGCAGGGAGAGAGTAGTGGAGAAATCACAAAACATTTGTCAGAAATATAGAGTCATTACTGTTGGAGATTTGCCAGCAAGCCAGTGTTGACTGTATGTTTGTCATTTATGACAACATATGGTAAGTAGCATGCATGGAAGACTTATGTAGTAAGATTTTAATATATACATCATGGACATGTTATCAGCATGACATCATGGATGTAGAGGTTAACTGTTAGAACAGACAGTTATATAGCAGCTTGTGTCAGCAGTGTTCTTGACAGAGTTACAAGTAGTGTTCTATGAATGATTGTCTGTACAGTTATCATGGAGCCTTGCACATTTGGATATGTGATGGAGACATACTAGTCATATTACATTCATGGACATAGAGTTCAATGATTAGTATAAGTGAAGATATGTAGTCATTATTCACCAGTAGTAGTTTCCTGTGTTTATTCAGAAGAGCCGACAGAGATTTTATTGGTTTAGGAGTTGCACCTATCTTTTCAATATCCAAGGGCTTGGAGAAGAGTTAGTAATGTTTGGTTAAGAGCACATGATGTAATTTAGCTTGAGGAGAAAGATTTAGTTACTTTGGTAGAGCTGATAGTGTGTAGCGTGCGTCTACATTTATTAATACTGGATAGGTCCCAGAATGTGTTGCGTGCTTAGTAGAGTCGATAGAATTATTATTGGAGTATGTTATGGTTTCTCTAATATGATTTCAAGGTGGTTCTAATAGGCCAACTTGACTATATCATTTAGTGGAAAGATATTTATAGGCAGTCATTTGTGATTTCTATGGCATGGTTCAGAGTTGATTGTAAAGAACAGAGAAGAGTGTGTGAAGTGTTGAGCCATCAATAGAAGGTCTATGTGACCAAGTAAAGTGTTTGTGTTATACATTGGAACTGATCCAAATAGTAGGTCAAAGTGCAGTTCACCAAGATCTAGATATAGTATGTATCTATTATTCAGAAGGTTGTAGCCTTCACTCATTTGAGCAATGTGCTCTCGGATAGTGCATCCTCACCTCTAATAGGGTTAATTGTAAAAGACTCCTAACAGGGTCTGACCCTTGACCAGGTCACTGTACTAAATATATTGTAAAATAACTCCTAATAGGGTTAAGGATCTTCTAACAAGGATCATAATACACTAGTACATAATATTAGTGGGTGTCAATAACCACCAAGGTTTTTACCTATTTGGGTTTCCCGGTAACCAAAATATTGGTGTTGCGTCGAAGTGTTCTTTCATTATTTTTATGCTTTATGTTTAAGTATACTTAATTGGATAAAGAATTGAAACTAGTAGATAACTGATTCACCCCCCCCCCCCCCCCTCTTAGTTATCTCTTGGGACTATTCCTAACAATTGGTATCAGAGCCAAGTGCCTCAGAGAGAAAGTTTAATAGCTTGAGGTTGATCAAATGGAATTCTTTAGAAAAGACAATCCTAAGTTTGATGGAGAGAATTATCTTGATTGGAAGAACAAGATGATGACACATTTGCAGTGCATTTCTTTTGAAGTTTTTGAAGTGGCTATCAAGGAAGTTGAGATCCCCTCTCTAGAAGATCTTGCAAAGGATGATGCTACTAGCAAGTAGAAGGATTTTTTCCATTAGCGCCCTTATCAGCACTGTATCTGATAGTGAGTTTTCATAAATAAAGAAAGTAAATACAGCCCACAAGATATGGAAGCACCTAGAAGACACATTTGACGGAGACAAACAAGAAAAGGATGCATGTAGAAAAACTTGGAAGAAAAGATACAATGCATTAGAGATGCTACCTAAAGAGAACATCAGAGCTTACAACCAAAGGATTAATGAAGTAGTTGAAGGAATCAGGAACAATGGTGGAGAGATCTCGGAAGAAGACATTATGGATAATTTGATGACCACTCTCAGTAGAGTTTGAAAACAAGATCAACATCCTTGATGAGACCATGTAGCTTACATCAAATTTCAAAAGAGAGACCTTGATCAGCAAAATTTTAGCTTTTGAGATTTCAAGATTGAAGACAAAACCTAAAAATGAAACAGCCTTCAAAGCATTAGTCCATGGTAAGAAATTTGTAAGCACCTTTGGTAATTTTGATGATGATGATGAAGAGAAAACACTAGGTGATTTCATTGCTATGATTTCTAAAAGAGAAAAGAAAGGAAAAGGGAAATATGAAGGTCAATTACCATTTAAATGCTTTTCATGTAATAAGATTGGTCATTTTGCATCTAAGTGTCCTAAAAGAGTTAAAAGGTACCAGAATAACTACAAGCCTAAGTATACAAAGGAATGCTATTATGTTGGAGATGGAGTATCAGATGAAGAATCAGCAAAAAAATAAATTGGATTCATTGCTCTTGAAGATGAAAAGGATTCACAAGAATTATCTCTGATTTCACAAGCTGACATCAGGAAAAATTGGATCATTGATAGTGGTTGCTCACATCACATGATAGGAGACAAAGATAGATTTGTTCATTTGGAAAGATACAAAGGAGGCATGGTTAGATTTGGAGATAACACTCCAAAACCCATCATTGGTAAAGGAACCATCACCTTGGATGGAAAGAATAGCACTGATAATGTTCTTTATGTTGATGGTTTGAAACATAACCTACTAAGTGTTGGGTAGTTACTTGACAAAGGTTATAGATTGGAATTCAATGGAAACAAGTTCATCATTAAAAACAAAGAAGGAGAAATGATTGCATCAAGATCAAAAACTAAAGGTAATGTTTTTCAGCTTAATCTAGAAGCAAGTTGTTTTGTTGCTAAAGTAGATGACAATTGGTTATGGCACAAAAGACTATGTCATATCAATTTTGATAACATAGTAAAGATTAGTAATGTTAAGGTAGTAAGAGACCTAGCTAGTATAGCAAAGCTAGTTGATACTATATGCAGGGAATGTGTAATGGGAAAGCATGTGAGGAATTCATTTAAGAGCAAGCATAACTCGGTAGAGAACAAGTTGGATCTAATTCATATAGACCTTTGTGGACCAACTCAAACAAGATCATACTATGGTGAAAGGTATTTCATTTTGTTTGTTGATGATTATACTAGAATGATGTCAGTTGCTTTCTTGAAAGATAAGTCAGAAGTATTTGAAAAATTTAAGATATTCAAAGCTAAGGTTGAGAATGAATCTAAACTAAAGATAAAATGTGTGAGATCGGATAAGGAGGAGAATTCACCTCTAAAAAATTCTATGAGTACTGCAAAGAACATGGCATAAAGAGATAGTTGACTGTACCTAGAACCCCTCAACAAAATGGGATTGTAGAGAGAAGGAATAGGATCATCCTTGACATAGCGTGCACCATCATGATTGAAGGAAAAGTTGCACACACCTATTGGAGAGATGTGGTCAGTACAACAGTTTACACCATCAATAGAATGCAATTGAGACCAGGTGTGGACAAGACACCTTATGAGCTATGGTTTGGTAATGTTCCCACAGTAAAATAGTTCAGAATCTTTGCAAGCAAGTGCTACATCAAGAGGGATGAAGCAGTAGGCAATTTTTATGCAAGAAGCGATGAAGGTATTTTCCTTGGTTACTCTACTAAAAGAAAAGCTTATAGATATTTTAACTTGAGATTCAAGAAAATCATTGAAAGTGCTCATGTTAAGATTGATGAAAAATTTATGGTTCAAGAAAGATATCATGATTACTCACCTATGATTGAAGAAGAACCCAGACCTTCCACTAGTGAGATAGTTGTTGAAGATATGTTTGATAGTATTGATGTTTTATTTAATGACCCTGAGACAAGTGAAGAAGAAACTCCAAAGGCAGATGAGACAGTATCACCTAAAGCTCCAAAGTATACATCTAGATATCACTCTAAGGATGACATCATTGGAGATCAAAGCACCAAAGTCACAACAAGATAAAAAACAAAGAATTCAGCAAGCAATGAGGCGATATGTTTACTATCTCAGATTGAACCTTTAAGTGTTGAAGATGCATGTAATGATTCAAATTGGCATGATGCTATGAAAGAGGAACTAGAATAGATTATCAAGAATGATACTTGGGAACTAGTCCCTAGACCAAGTGATAAGAATGTGATTGGAACAAAATGGATATTCAGAAACAAGATGAATAAAGATGGTATAGTAGTAAGAAATAAAGCAAGATTAGTGTGTAAGGGATATGCACAGAAAGAAGGCATTGATTATTCAGACACTTTTGCACTAGTGAGAAGATTAGAAGCTATTAAGTTGTTTCTAGCCTATGCAACATTCAAAAACTTCAAAGTCTATCATATGGATGTCAAGTCAGCATTCTTGAATGGAGAATTGAAAGAAGAAGTATACATTGAGCAGCCAGAAGGATTCACATTATCAGATAGACCCGATATGGTATGTAGATTGAAGAAGGCCCTCTATGGACTTAAGTAAGCCCCTAGAGCATGGTATGAGAGACTGGATGGATATCTAACAAAGATTGGATTCAAGAAAGGAGCAGCAGATTGCAATCTATTCATAAGAGAGACATCTGAAGGTTTACTACTTATAGCTATATTTGTTGATGACATTATCTTTGGAGGTAATGACAAATTTAGTGTTGAATTTGCTAAGGAGATGCAGAGAGAATTTGAGATGAGCATGATTGGACCTATCAAATACTTTTTTGGATTGAATGTGCAGAAGATAGAGAAAGGTATTTTCATTAATTAGTCCAAGTATGTGAAAGAGATATTAAAGAAATTCAAGATGGATGATTGCAAGCTAGTAGGAACACCTATGATAACTAGATGCAAGCTTACAAAAGAAGATAATTCACCAGTAGTACATATAAAATTGTACAAGTCTATGATTGGAAAACTTATTTATCTTACTCAAACCAAACCAGACATTTCTAATGTAGTTGGCATAGTTGGAAGATTTGCAGTAGAGCCTAAATAAAGTCACCTCATGGTAGTAAAAAGAATATTTAGATACTTGCAAGGCACTATAGATTATGGTCTATGGTATCCTAATTCATAAAATGTTGAGCTTCATGTATATACTGATGTAGATTAGGTAGGATGCATTGATGATAGAAAGAGTACATCAGGAGGAGCAGTGTTTCTTGGTGACAGACTTGTCACTTGGACAAGCAAGAAGAAAAACTATATCTCTTAGTCAACAATAGAAGCAGAGTATGTTGCAGTAGCCCTGAATTGTTATACAATTGTTTGGATCAAGCAAATGATAAAGGATTTTGGAATTCAAATTGACGATCCTATTGTTATACATTGTGATAACACTAGCACTGTCAATATGTCAAAGAACCCTATGATGCATGAAAAGACAAAACACATTGAGATCAATTATCACTTCCTAAGAGAGAAAGTAGCAAAGAAAGAAGTCAAGTTGGACTATGTGAGTACTAAAGATCAGTTAGAAGACATATTTACAAAGCCCTTGACAAAGGATACTTTTGAGTATCTCAAGGAGAAGTTGGGAGTAATTCCCTTCCCTAATTCTTCTTATAAGAAAGAAGAAAGAGCATCAGTCCTTAGGGACTGATGGATGGTTTACTACTCTACTTCGGGAGTAGAACCAGTGCTTAGACTGATTGGCACCCTTTTCCATTGATGTCAAAGGGGGAGTAATATATAGTCTTGAAAAATAGAAGTAAAAGGAGTAATATACTAAGAGGGAGTAGTATTCAGTTATGGAAGCAGTTCAGTTGAGGAAATTGAGAATGTTGAAGAATATTGCAGTAGATGGAGGATTCATCCTTGGGGGATTTTTGAAGATGAAATGGAGAATGTTATAAAAGAAATGTTCATTTGGATTGGTGGATTTTTTCATTCCATATGTTTCCATCAATGCCAAAGGGGGAGATTGTTGGAGATTTGCCAGCAAGCCAATGCTGACTGTATGTTTGTTATTGATGAAAACATATGGTAAGTAGAATGTGTGGAAGACTTATGTAGTAAGATTTTAATATATACATCATGGACATTTTATCAGCATGATATCATGGATGCAGAGGTTAACTGTTAGTACAGGCAGTTATATAGCAGCTTGTGTCAGCAGTGTTCCTAACAGAGTTGCAGGTAGTGTTATGTGAATGATTGTTCATATAGTTATCATGGAGCCTTGCACATTTGGATATGTGATGGAAACATAATAGTGATGTTACATTCATGGACATAGAGTTCAATGATTAGTAGAAGTGAAGATATGTAGTCTCTATTCACCAATAGCAGTTTCTTATGTTTATTCAGAAGAGCCGACAGAGATTTTATTGGTTTAGGAGTTGTACCTATCCTTTCGGTATACGCCCTTGGATTAGTGCTTGGATAAGAGTTATTAATGTTTGGTTAAGATCACATGATGTAATTTAGCTTCAAGAGAAAGATTCAGTTACTTTGGTAAAGCCAACAATGTGTAGCATGTGTCTACATTTATTAATATTGGACAGGTCCTAGAATGTGTTGCGTGCTTAGTAGAGTTGACAGAATTATTATTGGAGTATGTTATGTTTTCTCTAATATGATTTCAAGGTGGTTCTAATAGGCTAACTTGATTATATCATTTAGTGGAAATATATTTATAGTCAGTCATTTGTGATTGCTATGGCATGGTTCAAAGTTGACTATGAAGAATAGAGCAGAGTGTGCGAAGTGTTGAGCCATCAAAAGAAGGTCTATGTGACCAAGTAAAGTGTTTGTTCTATACATTAGAATTGATCCAGATAGTTGGTCAAAGTGTAGTTCACCAAGATCCAGATATAGTGTGTATATGTTATTCAGAAGGTTGTAGCCTTCACTCATTTGAGCAGTGTGCTCTCAGACAATGTGTCCTCACCCCTAACAGGGTTAATTATAAAAGACTCCTAATAGGGTCTAACCCTTGACCAATTCACTCTACTAAATATATTGTAAAGAAACTCCTAACAGGGTTAAGGATCTTCTAAAAAGGATCATAATACACTAGTACAGAATATTAGTGGGTGTCAATTCCCACTGGGGTTTTTACCTATTTGAGTTTCCCTGTAACCAAAATATTGGTGTTGTGTCGAAGTGTTATTTCATTTTTTTTATGCTTTATGTTTAAGTATACTTAATTGGATAAAGAATTGAAACTAGTAGATAACTTATTCACCCCCCACCCCCCCCCCCCCTCTCCAGTTATCTCTTGGGACTATTCCTAACAATTACAAGATGGAAAGGTCATTGAATTCCTTCAGAACAAATAGATGAAAGGTTTCAAGAAGCCTTTAAATAGGTAAACATAATTATTTTATCAAAAAAAAATCTTTATATTGCTTGTCCAATAGATTTAAAGAATAAGCTTTTAAAAGAAGAATCACCTAGATTTAGAGGTAAAGGTTTCAAGTTTATAGATTGGAAACCAAATTTTAACCCTAAAAACTTAGAAATTTTCATATTAGAAAGATCAAGCTTACTCCATAATTTACCAATAGAATTAGTAAATAAAGAAATTATTAGAATGATAGGTAATAGAATGGGAACTTTTGTAAGGATGGAGGAAGGAAAATTTGCAAAAACTGATATAATTATGGTAGTTGAAATAGATATAAACATTGAGGAATTAAAACCAGTAGTAGTTAAGAATAATAAGCCCTCATTTATTATTCATCTAGTTTTCTTTAAAGGTAATATATGGGAATAAAAAACCCTGGAAGAGGGAGGTAACCCTAGGATAGTGGATTTTGAAATAGAGATAACAATTAAATTCCTAGAAAATTGGGGAGGGTTTGTGATAGAGAGGAAAGACAAGGAGAGTGAAGTAGAAGTGGAATAAGGGGAAATTTTGGAAACACAAATTAATGACATAGACCAAGAACTTGAAAGGAGTAATAGAAGGAAAGGAAATCAAATGGTAGTGTTAGGAGGAGAGGAGGTAGGGAATGGGTCAAATAACCACATAGTAAATAATGAGGAAAATAGGATAGGGATGACCATGGAAGTAAAAGAGAGGGAAGAAGGAGTAGGAGATATTAGTATTGACCAATACAAGGAATCCTTAAGAGATATTTTGGATCAAATAGAGGATGAGAAAAGAGGTTAACCGAGAACTAAGTTTTATTGAGGAGAATGCTTTTGAAGAAGTTTTGAAAGTAGAGGAAAGTTTGAATGAATTAAATAAGGAAAATGAAAAAGAAATTTCTACCACATAAAGGGTAGAGATAGAGGAATTAAATGAGTTTCTAGGCTTAGATCTCATGGAAGAAGAAAGGACTAACCAAAAGCAATCAAGATATTTTAAGTAGAATGGTAGGGGCTTTAAATAAGGAATCAATAGAGGAACTTAGGTAGGTTGCAAAGGGAGCAGAAGAAGAGTAGATTATAGTTAGTAGATCAGTAGGAGATATGGAAGAAATTAAAGAATAAAAAATTTTGGAGTTTGAGACCTCTAACCTAGGAATTGCCATGATATAAAAAGGAAACGAGAAGGTTTATTGTGCCAAGGATTCAAAAAAGAGGGGAGAAAGTATCTAAATGAGCTAAGAATAAGAGATGCATTAGTAATAGGACAAGCCAAAATCACCACATTATATGCAGGGAAGGGGAAGGACCTTCCCATGGGAAAATAAAGGTGATCACGTGGAATGTTAGGGGACTAAACACCCCTAAAAAACAACACATTCTAAAGAGATTTATTAGGAAATATGAAATAGATATATTATTGTTCCAAGAAACTAAGTTAGGGGCTGAGGATTTGGGAGGTTTGAAAAGGAAATGGGAAGTAGAGGGGGAACCATGTGTAGGAGCTTCAACTAGTTTAGGCATATTATGGAATCGCAGAAAGGTTATCTTTGCAAAAATGGGCAGTGGGAGGTTTTGGATTGGGGGTAAAGTGAAAAGTATATTGGAGATCTAGATTGTATAGTAATCAATGTGTATGGACCCTCAACCCTTCAAGATAAAATAAGATTCTAGAGAGAAATTAAAACCTTTTTTTATTCCAATCTGAGATAGGATTTTATCTTAGGAGGAGATTTTGATACGATCTTGAATGAGGATGAGAAAATTGGGGGTCTTGGAAACAAATATCAAATGATGTTGGCCTTTAAGAAATGGGTTAATAGGAATGAATTAATGGATATTAGTACAAATAATGGGTCTTTTACTTGGACCAATTGAAGATCAGGATTTAGTTATATTACCAAAAAATTAGATAGATTATTTTTTAAAGGATGCTTAATAGATTTTAACTTTGAGTTGGAATCCTCTATCCTCCCTGTCTCTAGGTCAGATCACTATCCAGTAACTCTTTCGATAAAAGATCCCAACAAACCTATCAGATGCCCATTCAAATTTTAGAAAATGTGGTTTAAGGATAATGAGCTACAATATTTGATGGAACAATGGTGGAAAGAGGAAGTCTTTGAAGGATCCAAAACATTTATATTTATGTCTAAATTGAAGGTCATTAAGAGATGATTAAAACAATGGAATAAGTATTGCTTTGGGGATATCTTTGTAGATGAGGAAGAAATTGAGAGGGAAAATAAAAAATTAAATGAAGGGGTTCTAAATGATGGTATGAATCAAGAAAGACTTATGAAATAAAAGAATCTATTAAGTAAATATCAAGACATTTTGACCGAGGAAATATTTTGCTGACAAAAGTCTACAGAAATTTGGCTAGCGGAAGGGGGGAAGAACACTAAATTCTTTCACAACAATACAAATATTAGAAGGAAGATAAATAGAATAAGGGAATTAAATATATCTAATGGGGAAGTGGTAGAGAAAATAGATGAATTTTGAAGCAAGTGATAACTTTTTCAAAGATCTGCTAAACTGTGATGCCTCACTACTGGTAGCTTGGGAAAATATTCTATGTAACATTCCACCCATTATTAGTAGAGAATAGAATAATAGTTTAAATGAAATAAATTTAAATGGGGAAGTGGGGGAAGCTCTAAGAAAAATTCACTCAGATAAATCCCCAAGACCTAACAGTTTCCCAGCCTTCTTCTATAAAAAATGTTGGTCCTTTCTAGGGGATGAAGTGATAGAAATTTTGGAGAGTATTCAGAACTCGGGAATAATTTTAAGAGAGATGAACAACACTTTTCTAGAATTAATACCGAAGAAATAAAAATCTTCTAACCTTGATGAGTATACACCAATTTCATTATGCAACACTATATATAAGCTTTTAACAAAAACAATGGCAAATATATTAAAGTCCCTACTCCCAAAAATTATATATGAGGCACAAACATGCTTCGTATTGGGGATATCTATTTTGGATGGGGTAATCATAGCCCAGGAGGCTATCCATACTATCCAATGTAATAAAACTCCTAGTATGTTGATAAAGCTTGACATTAAGAAATCCTACAATAAAGTAGACTGGAGTTTCCTTTGTAGGTGTCTGAAGGCCTTTGGATTTTCTAAACAATGAATAAGTTTGGTGTTTGAATGTATTTCTACACATAGAATTTATGTTTTAGTAAATGGAACCCCAAAAGGCTTCTTTGAAATATCTAGGGGTCTACATCAGGGGGATCCCCTATCTCCTTTCTTGTTTATTATTATGGTAGAAGCACTAGGAAGATATTTCAATAAGGTAAGAGAGGAAGGAAGGCTTAAAGGAATCAAGATTACTAGTGAATTAGAACCAACCACTCACCAACAATTTGTGGATGACACAATGTTGTATGGGAAGGAAAATATAGAAGAGGCTAGAAATATTAGGAAATTATTATCAAAACATTATGAGGCTTCAGGACAGCTTATTAATAGAGACAAATCAGAAATTTTCTTCTTTAATACAGAGGTAAATTTAGAAAGAACAATTCTAAATATTTGGGGTTTTAAGAAAGGAGAATTTCCTAGAAAATATTTAGGCCTTCCATTAGACAAGGGGATGAAACCAATAGATTTGTGGAAAGATGTCTTGACTAAGGTAGAAAATTGAGTGGCATCATGGAAAGGAAAATGGCTATCAACAACTGGTAGAGTGACAATGTTGATTTGTCCTATCTATCCTAATTTTTTAGGTGGTAGAAATTAGGAAGAAATTAAATAGGGAATTGAGAAATTTTTTTTGCAAGGTTTGGTAGAAAAAATAAATTGACCATGGTTGCCTTGAAAAATATTTTTCAATCCAAAGAGGAAGGGGGAGTCAATCTAAAGATTCTAAGGGATCAAAATTTAGCTTAAGGAGCTAAAATGGTGTGGAAAATGATCAAGGAACCAGAATCTACATGGTTCAAAATAATCAAGCATAAATATCTAGATGGTGAGAATCCTCTTACATTATTCTCCATGAATCCCCTCTAGGGGGATCAAGGTTATGGAAATTTATTAAGGGATGCAGACCATTAATTAGTAATAAAGTTTCATGGAGTATAGGGGAAGGGGGTAAGGCTCTTTTTCTGAGAAGATTCTTGGGGTGGATATCTAATTCTACAAACCCAAGTAAAATACCAAGAATAAATTAATTTGCTTAAGGAGAGGGTGGGTATTTATGTTAGGGGCTACATGGAAATCCCAAGTGGAAACCCCGCTTTGGGGTGGAGTTGGAAGATAGATGGGAACTTTAATTTATCAACCAATTTTAAAGATGGGTTAAAGAAAATTCTAGATTCTAGGCTTATCACTCCAGGTTCTAGGGAAGATAGGATTATGTGGATAGGGTCTAAATCAGGGGAGTACAATTTGAGAGATGGATATGAATCTTTGTATAAGACCCATAATTTTCCAAAAATAGAGTTACTAGTAGATCTTTGCTAGAATAAAGAGTGTTTACCAAAGGCAGGTATATTTGCATGGGCAACCTTACAACATGGGATATTGAAAGCATAATGGTTCTAGAAAATAGGATTTCATGGACCCTCTAGGTGTGCTCTATTCAAAAAGGAGGAATTAGTGGATCATATTCTGTTGAACTATGACTACACTAATAAATGTTGGGTATGGTTTTTGAATAAGCTATATTAGAAGACAACTCTTCCAAATAACATTAAGGACTTATTCTAGTATTGGCTTAGAAACCAAGGAAAATATTTGTATGGGAATTTATGGATGGTTGTAAATATGGAAAGAGAGGATCGAGAGAATCTTCAAGGAAGTAGAAATGCAGTTTGACCAGATAACTAATAGATTGGAGGCATGTATTGTGGAGACCATAGAATGTAGAAATAGTCTTAAAATGAAGGGTTTGAGATTTTCTGAGTGGGATGATAAGATTAGAAATAGATGGGTAGGTCTCAAAATCCCTCTCCTTGGGGAATTTTCAAAGAAGGATTCTGACCAGATGAGGAAATAATGTGTTTGTAAGGTCCCAGCTGTGGGGTGGCATAAATTTAATATTGATGGAGCATCTAGAGGTAATCTCAATATTTCAGGCATTGGATGTTGTATCCATAACTGGGAGGAGAATTTAATAACCACTATAGCATACCCTATGGGAATTAGGTCCAACAATGTAGTTGAGTTCACTACTCTTTTAGGACTTAAATCATATAGGAGGTTAGGTATTGATAAGGTAGAGATATAAGGAGATTCCTCCATAGTAGTCAATGTGATTAGAAAAGGAACTACCCCAAATTGGCAATTAGATGGACTTGTTAATCAGAAAATGGAACTTTTAAATCTCTTTAAGCATTTTATGATTAATCACATTTATAGAGAAGGGAATAAGGTTGTTGATAACTTAGCTAATTTAGGGGCAGATGGGAAGAAACTTGGTATTGAATAATTGTAGGGTATATATTTGTAAGGGATAAATATGATAGAGTAAATAATTTGATGATATTAGAAAGATGTTAGTAGGGCTAGATGTGAAAGTGGTTAGGCATTATCATCTACCGAAGAATGATTTAGTAGTATAAAAATGGTAACTGAGTATGGTAGATATTTAGGAAGAAATATCAGCATAGGCTTACTATAAAAGATAAAGGTATTTGTAGTAGGAGTGGAGTAATTTACTAACAAATATTTTTTATCTCTGTGAATCATAGGAGCACCTTAATTCTGATAGCTAAAAGCTACTCTATAAATATAAGGCTTCAAATTTGATAGATGTAAATCCTAGTTAATAACTTAGGCTTATATATAATTTGTAGTGATCAACCTTGTTACTATTAAGTCAAAGATGATAATATTTTTAATATTGAACTCATAATGGAATCGAGTCCAATTAAACATTCAAATATTCTTTTTATTTTATTCAAAATAATCACCTTTTTTTTAAATCATGGTGAATGCATTAAGGTAGTAATGGTTTTATAGACTTCTTATATAAATCTAGAACCCCTCGATTTGGGGATTAAGTTAACAATCTATAAAAGAATTAGAGAGGGTCTAATTAGAGTTGGAGTCATCAAGTAAATTAAATAGTATGATGGATGTCATCATGAATAGACTACCTTCAAATTTAATGAGGAATTTGTACACTCGAGAGAGTTGTATGTATTAGGAGGTAAGAGAACCATAGATGATCAAGTAAATAGGATGTTTCGCATTTAGGAAATAGATGTAATTTGATTTAATCATTTAAAAACTAGGAGATGTTAGAGCATAGGGAGGATAGCCTCTTAAGAGCTTTTCTATCAACTAAAAAATATCAATTAATCATCTCTTAAACTTAAAGGAAATATTAATAATATTGATAATTAATGAAATTTAATAGCTAGCAGGCTTGAACATTTATTGAGAGGGTAAGAATCTCTATGGTTGGAAAGAATGTCTTTAAAAAGCAGTAACTAGAGGAGTTTCTAAAATCTCAGATTATATGATAATTGTTGAAGTATTAATTAGCCCTTATGACTGAGACCAATGGAAACCCCTATAATGCTAGGAAGTTCTAATAGGTAGATGGCCTTCGACTCAAAGGTTTCTTTGGATAGGATACGTAAAATAGAGGATGTTAAGATCAAAGTGATTTGGAGGGTGATTCTAAGGATCCTAGGGGATCAATTTTTTAAAATCAAGGATAGGTATAGAGAAAAACCAGACATACAAGCAATGGTCATCTCTATTTCAATGCATATTGTAGACACCAAAAAATGGACAAAGTGCTTAAACTCATAAAATGGCTCAAAATCTCAACAAAATGCTTTAAAACTCATCAAAAAGGATTAAATCAAATTTAAATGGACATTTATTAAATAAAAAATGCACAAAATTATCAAATCAAAGGAAAAATTAAATAATGACATCAAATAACTAAATACAAGCTTAAAGGGATGAAATACACTATATAATTGATTTTAATCAATTGATTGTATAGTTTTAAATCAAAAATCAAAATGAACCTATTCCCTATATGGCTAAATTAATTAATTGATGGAATTTAATAAATCTTAATATCTTTCAACATGTTGGTTCTTCAAAATATTTTACACTCCATGAGACACCAATATACCTATGACTGATATTAAGGAGGGGTTAGTTCCAAATGTGAGAAATCTATAATTAACTAGACCAACTATAGGGACAAGATTGCCCTCTTCACTTCTAGCTCTGAAAAACCAAGGTGGGTACACTTGATCCAATAGATACAATTCTATTCCTTACTGATTACTGGATCTTACAATAGATAACAGTGAGAAAGTACTAAATAACAACCTATTATTCATTGACTATCCATCACTGGGTAGAACAACTGTATAATGCAAGTAAAATAAAGTAAAATGAATGGTATTGATTATATGTTTCTGATTACAATGATATCAATCATTTCCCATAAAACAAAGATAGGTGCGTACAGGCCAATGCCTTACCCATTGGGCAAACATTACAAGAAAATAGAGTTAATACAAAGATCCTTGAAGTAACTGGTCTTTAAGCATAAATACAAATCCTCCAACTCTTTGCTACTTCTGACTAATCCTTATGCAAATTCAATGAACATATATCCCACCTCGAGCAATATTTAATCCAACCCTAGATTAGAACTCAAAGAAAAACACGTACATACAAGTCTCCAAAGACTTAGAAGATTCACAAAATGAACATAAAGGAGAGGTAAAGACTTGAAATTTGTATTAAGTATAACCTTTGATTGTTTGTATACAATATGTTCTCAATAGCAAGCTTGCAAGATAATAGTAGCAACCTGTACTTCTTCTCTATTGCTTGATAGGACATGATACAAAATATTATAGTCCTTGACGAAGGGTTAGGGTTTCAAAGTTTTTTTACATTCTCAACACCTAAGACTCTCAATGCCTAAATGATCATGGAAAATCCTTTATATACAAGGAAATGCAACAAGCTACCGATCATTTTAGGGTTTACAAAGTTTCACCCTAAAAACTTTACAACAACCCTATAGGGTTTACAATAAATGCCTTGACTAGATCTGGAGAGATATTTGCAGATAGCCACCTTGCTTTACGTCTTCAATTCTTTCCTCAATTTCCTCAAGAAAATTTGATCACCATTTCTTCATTGTCATCCCTACAATAAATACATCTTTATATCTCAACAACTTTCAGGACTCAAAAAGTTGCAATCTTTGTCTGGCTCAAGAAGTAGGTGGAGTATCTACTTTTTCTACATGTGGAATGTATACATACTTCCACCTGTTATACACCTCTTCACTTGGGAATTCAAAATTTGCAAACTCAGCCTTCTTGCTAGATAACTATTCCCATTTTCTCTCCATTTGATTGACCTCCTGTTGAATAAAATCAAACTTTGATTTTGCGGTCATTAATAGCTTGATGGTGCTGATAAAAGAATAAGTGTCATTTAAGAAACCAGTTACTCTCTCTGACAGAAGTGCATCCATCTCCTCTCTCCACTCATATAATTCTTTTAATTATCCTTGTGCTATGAGAACATTTGGTACCAGTTCACAACTTGAAAACATTAATTCCCTTTTCAACACATTTGATTTCCTTACGAAATTATCCAAAAATATACTATACTCAACAATTTTCTTTATAGACTGATGTACTGGCTTAATTAGTGGATCAGGATCTTCTTGGCCTTTAGAAAACCAATGAAATAACTTCACACATGAAGATCTCTCAATCCATTTTTTCAAAATTGGTGCCAACTCAGTCTTATCTTTATTCCAAGCTATAAAATAAATATGTAACCTACTGACATGATTGAAGAAAATTGAGGGCCTTAAATCATGTGCAAACTGCATTATTTCCTCTTTCATCTTCTCCTCATACTTTAGGTTTACCAGAGATTTAGCCTTTACATGTTCATCCCTCTCCTTTTCCAACTGTACCCTTATTTCCCTCAATTTATTGGTTTCCTTAGTTAATTGTTGCTTCTCCCAACTAACTCTTGCATCTATATTTACTTCTGTGAGTGGTGATGGTGGAAACTCAATGATTGGGCTTGATGAAGAGGCTATTGTAGGCTTATCAAAAATCATTAATGGGGGTGACCTATGATCCTAGGGTCCAGACAACTTTGCAATAAATTTATCTTTCTAGATCAAGTCCATTTTTAACTCATTATAAGATTTAAGGATTGTTTCAAACTTAATCCTTAACTCTTCCTTTTCTTGTGCATCTTTTTCTACCACTTTAACATTAAATTTGGCTATCTCCAGAATGATGTTCAAGGATTCAACACCTAAAGTCTCACCTGCTCTTTGTACCAGCAAATTTCTAGCATATCCTAAAGAGAGAGCCTCTCTTCTTCCTTTATTTTCCTCCCTCTTTAGGGACCACATAACCAAGGTTGCATGATCATTAGAGAAAGTAATACCCCTAGTAGCTTGTTGTGCTTGTTCTACAGTAGTAAGGGTCTTTACTTTTCTTCTTATAACCTAATCAAAGACTATCGCATATGCAATATCCCACTCAGGAAGAATCAACACTCTTGCAGTGTGGACCATAGCCCTTCCCTCCTCAGGGGTGATCTTTTCAAATTGTTTCATCATTTCCCCCTTGGTCTCATTTTCAATTTCAATCATATCCTTATTAGGGAATACCTCCTTTTTCTCACAAATCTCTTTAAACTAGTTTATTTTCATTCTCCACAAAAACTAAAAAAATGCCCTAGTCTTCACAAATTTATCATCAGCGATAAAAGAATCACTAGCCTGTTTCAAAATTGGGTCAATTTGTTTACCCTCAAACTCTACAATAGTAAGATCCATTTCTATCTCTGTAGGTGTCTCTGGCATTCCTTCTTGTAGTTCATCACTAGAAACAAAAATATTTCCCTCATTTCTCAGTTGCATCAATTGGTCAGCAACTCCACGCTCATCTAAATGTAAGGGGGATTGAGATGGAGAATATACATCTTGTCCTAGCCTTGATTCTTCTTGCCTCTATCTCTTTAGAGAAGGCCCCTATGTTATTGTATCATCCATAGGTCTTTTTCCCTTGGAAGTAGATGGAACATTCTCATCATTTTGTTGAACTAGGAGAAGAACACTATAGCCTTTTCTTTTTTGCATGGTGTAAGTTCCTCTTGGGGTCAATTTTATGTACCCGGGTTGGCTCAAAATCCTCCTGGCTCTCTCAGGATATGTCTTGCTTACTACATCCCTTTTCTCATTTACTACCTCCATGATTCTCTCAAAATGCTCCATGAGAGCATCTACCTTCTTAGCCCATGGCTCAAAATTCTTCAAGGGGTCATAACTTTTATCAAAATTTCTAATAAAATTCACAGTCTTCTTGTAGATTACCCATTTTTCTTTCTTAATCTCTTGAATTTGGAGATCAAGCTCTTTCCTTATTATATCTTTAGGAAAATTAAATTGATGCTCAAAAGGATCACATCTTATCTTTTCTCTAAACATTCCTAACAAGAAACCTTCATTGTCTGCACATCTGACTGTAGCTGTAGCCATTCTCTAAGGCTGTAAGACCTAATTCAAATGCATCCAACCCTTCTTAGTAATAACATATTGGTGTGTAATTGTGACATCCGGGAACAAAGTTCCCCTCCCTTTACCAGTAAGGGTTGTTTCTTGCAGATCACCAATCTACCTTAGAATTTTTGTATATCCTATTTTTAGTGGAACCTGGTAAGGCAAAATGTATGGTGCCTTATTGCAACCATATACTCTAAAGACTGTAGAAACTGGATATAATATTATTGTGTGTGTTAAAATTGTACCTGATCTGTAGACACAACACTTCAGTAAAACATTAGAGGTTAGCAAAAATTGAAATCGTGCAAAATTGAAATCTAATCTAACCAAGCGATCTACTACCTTCTAATAGGTGCGAGATTGATGTTCTCAGATTGCTATCGAGATCAGTGACCTAGATGACACCTAAATGAAGGATTTGAATGCAAAATTGATATGAAATATGAATGCAATTAATCTATATTTTTTTTATTTTCTATGCAATAATAATGAAAAACTGATATGCTATGATATGCTAAATGATCTAACAATAATATGCAATATGCAGCTAAAATGAATGTAAAAACAAGATTGATCTCACAACAATGTTGATTCGCAAGAAGCTTTGATTCTTCCAATTTCAATTCTCCAGCGTGATTGTGCAAAAATATGAGATGATTTGAGATGAGCTAAGGCCTTATTTTTATAGATATCCAAGGCTTTGGAGGTGCATGAAAAAAAGCCATAAATCACTCAGATTAACTCAACTTGATTTTTGAGTTATCTGATAATAAAGATAATTTAATTCACAAAAACATGCAAATCATGCAAAAATAGCTTTTTAACTCAAATTAGAAGTTTAGATCAACTTTAAAACTCAAAAATGATGTTGAGTTCCAAAAAGTCAATAACTTGCATTGATTTTCTGATTTGGAGTTTAACTGATCTTTGATTGTGCACATGGATAATTATGAATTAATAAATAAATAAAGTGATTTATTCTCAACTTAATTGATTTTTGAAAATAAATAATTGATTTATGGGTTAATCAATTATTTAATCAAACTTTTATTAAAAACTATATTATTAAATAATGACAACTTGCTTTAATTAATTAAATAAAAATTTAATCAATTATTCATAGAATATTGGATTTATTGTCAAAATTAAATAATACAATTAATAATAGATAGAATTAAATTTAATTACACAATTAAGTGGCAAGATATTAAATCTAATTAATTAAATATGAAAATATTCAATTAATCAAACTTAGGATAAATGTGATTTATCGCCAAATAATCATTAAATTAAAAATAATTAAGATAATTAGGAATATTGCTAGGAATATTCCCCGATGCAGAATTTAAGATAATCAATTATTATTCGATGATGTTTAGATGTGCCTTAAATTAGGACTTTGATGTTGATTTCATTCAAATTGTTGATATAGGAGATTAATGAACTTATAGCCCATTTTGGGGGTATTACAATTATGTCACTAAAATTGTGTACTATAGTGATATCTTGGCAATACTCCTTAGGCCTGATCAATCTCAACAATTCTCTTGGGATCCTTGAATTTTCAAGATATAATAGTGTCCTAAGCCTTGAAGCAAAATTTCTATCAAAGACAAGGAAACTAGCCTCAATCCTGTCCCAAGACAAATCTGTTGTCCACAACTGAACTAGAAGTGTTTGTCCATTCTTCTCCTTGACAATATCAATTGTTGAACTAAAAACTTGTTCGCCTTGTACAAGAACATATGCATTAGCATAGAGTACCATCCAAAAGGCTTGCTTATCTTCATATTCTTTATCCACATTAATCCATCATGGATTAAATCAACAAGGTGAGAGGCAAAATCAAAAATTAGTGCCAACTGTGGGTGTAAAGACTATACCATCATAAACATATATGGAATTGGCATGTGGGTTGCCTCATCATTCCCAAGAATCAAAGTCAGAGACTTGTATATAGCTCGTGCCCGTAAACTAAATAAATCCAACCTGAAAGGCTTAGGTGTACTAGGGCTAATCACACACATTGATCCAATCTGATCAAGGAAGTCCCTGAAAGGCCCTGTCCTTAAATAATCTTTTTGTGCTTCATATATTTCAGTGAATTCTTTAAAAGCAATCTTTTCTAGCCCAATGGAAGGGTCATTCAATGAAAACACCTCTCTAATCTCATCTTCTGTAATACTTATTAAGTCATTTCCATTTATGTCCTTGACACATCTAGTCGCAGGATCACAACACCTAGCAACCTAAATGAGGAGGTCTGCATCCATGAACACTCTAGGGACAACTAATTTCCCTATATCAAACTGTCATATATTACTAAGAGGGTCACAAGAATTTCTTTGAGAGTATGCTGCCCTAAACAATATCAAACCATTGTGATCTTTCCCTACCCTAGCATCCCTCATCCAAATCCCTCTATCATGAAGTCCCTCATTTACAGAGTCCCTAGGGTTTCTTGGGACTAATTCCTTCACTTTTGCTGCCCCATTCTCTGAAAGCAGGAGTAACTGCAACAAATCTTCAAAATTGCCCCTATCTTTATACTATGTCTTTCCCGATAATTCCCTCTTAGGCGACATCTTTAACTAGGGTTATGAAATAATGCACAAATACCAGAGAAAACCCCAAATATTATCAGACAACTATAACCAAGAAAATTAATCTCTTCACACTCCTTTCTCCTTAAAATTTAATGCAATGCTCAAGTTAGAAATTTGGCCTACCAGACGCTTTGAAAAACTTCACTTGAAATCACTCTGGAGAGAAAAACCAGTCTTGCTTGCCAAGATACTTTGAAAGAGGTAAAATTTTCAATGATCAAATCAGGGTATATAGTGTTTTTCCAACCATTTACAATTCATCCACATGAAACTCATTAAGTTTTCCATTACTGAGAACTAGTGGCTTCAACATTCACAAGACGCAAGCAACGTCACATAACAAAATTTCAAATTTGAACCGTCGATCCTCTTTTCTTTTTGGCACATCAAACGGCTAACAAAATCAGCAATGTAACCTTTTGTTAGTTTTCCCTAGACTAGTTCTCAACCAATGAGAACAGTCTAAATTAAGCATGTGTAGAAAGTTATAACTTAACTTTAGGCTTTGATCAGAGTGGACAGGTGTCACCCTGTCGCTAAAGTGCAAGCATAAGATCCGAACACTTTTCCTCAATAGTATAATGACTACCATAGATCTTTTCCCAACTTATCATGCCTTTATCATTTCCTGAATCGATGACCCCACTTTCACTTTACGAACCTTTCATCAAACCAAAAATCGCCACGTTGCACAAACTAGTAGGAAGACCCCTCACTGTTCTTCCTTAGTATCAAAGATACTGACAGCTGCCACATCACCTTTTACTTCGACCAATCAAAAATTAGCATATTATCATGACTTGGCAATGGACCCACTATTTAGTCTGCATCCCTATTATAAGATCGAATGGTCATCGCTATACTGCAAGCTTTAAACATCACGCATCTTATCCCAGCGGTATACCGACAACCATAAGATCTATTTGAGCTTTATCTATCTGGGAAGACTGACCCCACTTTACTACATCATCCAAGACAAGTGTCAACCAGATAAAATTACCATAGAAAAGGGAATTTTAGAACACCGCCATGTTAGAAAAGGTTTTAATCAGACGCTTGTCGCTAAAGTGCATTGATTAAAAAGTAGTCAACTCAACCCAACATTATAACAACAACTGTTGATGCAATCCATTGTTTAACCGCTAGCATTCCTTTGAAGACGGGCCCACTTAGATAGATGTCACTTTGTCACAAAAGTGTATGTTAGAGATTCTAACAACCGAGAGTCTTAAGGTTTAACGATAGCCACTAATTTTTAAAAGGAAGTGAGTTGAAAAGATAGATGGGGAAAAGTAAGGTTATAAAAGAAATTATTTAAAAGGACCCCGCCGAGCAACCTAGTGACATAACACAAAGTGGTTATTTTAAAAGGGTTCAACATTGCACATGCTCTATTGGGAATGTTAATGAGCAAAAACTAATGCTCAAACATAACGAAGCTTAGGTCGATCTAGGGTTTTCTGCCACAATGCCCACTGCAAGGTTTTATAACCATGATTTCTCAAAAATTTAAGCATGAGGATCAAAATTTAAAATAGTACCAACAGTGGCTCATACTTGGGGATGTGTATCTCCTGCAGATACAATGAGAAAAATAAAATCTCCTAGAAGAGCAGACCAATTCAAAACTTCGACTGAAAACAAGGAACTGTGCACAAAGCCCTAAACTAAAACCTCCACAAAAGCTTAGAAAATATTTTAAGAGAAGTAAAGCTTTAAGAATTGCCCATTTACTAGCAATTCCATGAGTTCTCCTATTAGACTCTTTAATAGATATGAACCTATTCCTCATTTTTCTTCAATGATGTAAGGGCCCAACCAGATGGTGTGAAACATTCGATGTTTTCCCTTACTTTCTAATCTTGCATTCCACATCAAGACCAAATCAGCACTTTCAAAACTTCTCTGAGTAGTCCTTCTATCATATAGAACCTTACACTGAGCCTGAATTCTCTCATTTTTGATATGTGCCTCACTTCTCACCTCATTCAACTAGATCAGATCATTAATTTTGATAGTCATTTCATCTTCCATATCATCATCATAGGCCTATATGAATTGGTACATCTATAACAAGTTATTTTGGGGCAAGCTCGCATTAATTCCATAGACTAAGTCAAAAGGGGCACACCCTATTGCTTTCTTTATTGTAACCCTATCAGCCCATAAGGCTTGCAACTACTTAGAATCCCAGGATCTTTTATTTTTATCCAACACTCTTTTCAGTATCTTCATTAGACTCTTGTTACTGGACTCATCCTAACCATTGCCTTTTGGGTGGTAGGGAGATGACTATGAAATTTTAATGCCATTCTTCTGAAAAAAGTCAGCAAACTCCTCTGATTTGAAACACATATCATTATCAACTACCATGGTTTCTGGACATCCAAACCTAGTAAGAATATTTTACATCACAAAATCTATTACTACCTTACTAGTTGCTCTTTTTGAGGGAATAGCTTCAACCCTCTTGGTGAAATAATCAGTTGCTACCAAGATATAAGAGTGTCCAACACTAGACTTATTAGGGATCTCTCCAATAAAATCCATACCCCACTTTTGGAAAGGGGCTTGAACTATAACAGGCTTGAGTGGTAGATTCCCACTGAAATTAAGCTTCCCAGCAAACCTTTGACAAGGGTCACATTTCTTTACAAACTAGTGAGTATCTTTAAAAAGTGTTGGCCACCAAAAACCTAATCTACTAATCTTGTGAGCAGTAGTCTTTGCCATGTAATGTCCTCCACAAACCCCATTGTGCATTTCATCCAGCAAGAGTCTAGCTTTGTCCTAGTCTACACACCTAAGCAAGACACCTTCATTACTCCACCATAACTCACCACTTATAATTGCATATCTTATGGAGTGAAGCTTAATAGTTCTTTTCTTGTTATCATCCAACTCAAGGGGTAAAATCATCTTTTGCAAGTATTTGACAATATCCTTGTACCATTCACAGCAATCCATATTGCAAACAAAAGGTCTTTGATCTTCCTCCAACATATTTATTTGATTTGCAATCAAGTTTCTTTGAGCCATCAATTTTGCAAGGCCCAACCCTCTTAATAACTTTGTAATATGAATGTCAATGTTAAACTCCTGAATTCTATTGATCCATCTACATCTTCTTCCTGAAACTTCTTGCTAGACCAAAATGTCTTTGACTGCAGCACTTGGAACATAAGCAACTACTGTGGCTCCAACCAAGTAACACCTAAATGCTTTGATAGCCTTGACCAAAGAATAGGCTTGTTTTTCAACAATGTCATAGTTTAATTCTGCTGCTTGTAAGGTCTTACTAAAAAAAGAAATAGGTTGTTCAAAACCATCTGCATTTTTCTGTAATAATACTATCACAATAGTATGGGCAGATGCAAAAGAAAAGATCTACAAAGGTTTACTATAGTCTGGTGTTTTTAAAATTTGGGCATGCTTAATAGCCCTTTTGATATCATTGAAAGCTTGGATTTCCTCAACACTCCATTCAACCTTTGCTCCCTTCTTCAACATTCTTGATATAGGAATGCTAATTTCTGCAAAATTTGTGATAAATCTTCTTAAGAAATTCACTTGTCCTAAAAAGGATTGAATTCATTTGACATTCTTTGGTTGAGATAATTTATCAATAGCTTCCACTATTAGGAATTAATTTTGAAGCCTTTGGTAGTCATTTTGTAGCAGTGGTTGTTGCATTCATGACTATGATTGTCATTGATGTCAACACAGTGATATTCTGGAGTTTAGCAAAAAAGCAGGCATAGTTTTGTTTTGTGCACATGTTATATTATAGATTGAGTTGTGTGCAATTGATGGTATGTTCTTTGTTTTGTTATTAGCCTATGGTTAAGAGCACAAAAATAAATTCATTTATTCATGAAAGTTATAAGCATTTTGGTGGAAGCAGTATTCTAGCAGTATTCCTGTGTAGCAGTTTTTGGTAATCAGAGGATGTCTCCTAACCGGGATGTAATCTGATTCTACACAATTAAAGGGAAGTTTGAGACTCATTTTTGGTGATGTGGTTCATAGCGCAAACTTTGAGGTCACATGATTGGAAAGTTATTGTATCTGGAAGCTGACAGTTTTATGTAATTTTGATGTAGCATGTTGAAATTATTATTTTGTATTTGCATGCTAACTCATTTGTAATTATTTGGGTGTGGTATAAAGGAAGGAATGTTTTCCTTGTTATGAGTGGATTGTAATAGTTGTGATATGAAGTTGTGAAATTTGTGATGTGAATGTATGCATGAAGTGAAGAAAAGAGCTAATTTAGTGATGAAGGAAGACTTGCAAAGTACAGAGATCTGGATTTGTGATCTTGTGTAGTAGAGAGTGCAATTTTGGCATAGTGTGAAGGAGGTAACATATTTCATATTATTCTATTTAATAATCCTAAGATCTATTGGACAATGAGTTTAGAGATCTTTCCTTGAAGCTATTTGGGCAGTGGGTCCTTCTGTCTTCCATAACTCCTAATAGGGTTAGAATCTTTTAACAGGGATTCAAAATCTCCTAGCAGAGATTCATATGTATTGAATTTATTTCATAAGACTCCTAACATGGTCCATCCTCTAATAAGGAACTTTCATATTAGTGCATCATTTTGTGGGCATCATTCCCACCGGGGTTTACTCTTTGATCAAGAGGTTCCCTAGTTAACATATATTGTGTTATTGTGTCATTGTTTCATTGTGTATGATTATCTTTCTATGGTTGGTTACTGCATTAATTATATGGTTTAAAGTTGTTGAAGTTGATATTGAAGTTAATGTTGATAAATGGTTTAATTATCAGATAATTGATTCACCCCCCCCCCCCCCTCTCAGTTATCTTGGTGGTCTTTACTTTCTAACATCCACCCTCTCAGGGTCTATTCTCACCCCATCCTTTGAAATAATATGTCCTAGAAGCTTTCCTTCCATCACACCAAAGGCACATTTCTTTGGGTTCAAAGAAACTCCATATTCCAATGCTCTAATGAAAATCCTTTCTAGATGTTGGCAATGTTGTTCCTCTTTGGCTAAAAATGTTGTTAGATCATCTTGATATACCACCATGAATTTGTCAATAAAATCTAAAAAAGCTATATCCATAGCTCTCTGGAAAGTGGCACCTACATTAATCAATCCAAAAGGCATTCTTACATAAACATATGTCCCCCATGGGGTTGTAAATGCAGTCTTGAATTGTTCTAATTCTTTAACCATAACCTGATTATACCCAGAGAAACCATCCATCATGGACATCAACTCTGAACCAGTGACCTTTTGCAACATGTTCTCCATATTAGGTAATCCATAATTATGCTTTAAAAAATTTATGTTGAGGTTCCTAAAATCAACACAAAGCTTGATGTCACCATTCTTCTTTTTTATAGGAACCAAATTTGAGACCCAAGTGGAATGCCTAATAGGTTTAATTATTCCAGCATCTATAATTTTCTTGAGTTCTCCCTGCACCTTGGGTGCCAAGGTAGGGTTAACAGGTCTTAATTTTTTTCTAAATGGTTTAGTACCCTCCTTTAGTGGAATCTCATGTTGAAAGAGGTCTTCTCTATAGGCCTTGAGGTCTTCATAAGACCATGCAAAAACATGACTAAACTTTCTAAGAAGATCAATCAATTTTTTTCTAGTCCTAGGGGATAAGCATTTACCTATGTAAACCCTTTTGGGTACCATTCTTGTGCCCAAATTTATTTCCTCAAGATCATTTGTTTTGTCAGTATTGGCAGAGAAAGCTTTGTCTTTATTATCAAATGCTCTTTCAAGAGATACCAACCCTTTGGGAACTCTATTTGACTTCAACTGCAACACTTCCCTCCCAAAAACAACATCCTTACCATTTACTATATCAACATAAGTACTGAAGTCCATTTCCTTGTCACCAAAATGAGACTCACACTACAAAAATCTTAATATGTCCTAATCATCAAAAAAAACTTGCTAATTTTCCATATTGTTAGGGATGGAAGGCCTAGCCTAAACTTCTATGTTTGATATATCTAAAAATGTAATGTCTTCTAGTCTAAGAGCTACATTAGCTAACAAGTCAACCATTTTTCTTTGACTTCTTTCCATCCAACAAATATTAAAAGCATTGAAGTTTTCAATCTCATCCCACATTGCATTTCTATATTGCTTCAATTTTTTATTTTTTGATGCATATTTTGATCTAACTTGGGAGACAACCAACTCAGAGTCACCCACTACCTTTAAACACTTTATACCATGCCTTAATGCTAACCTTAAACCTATCAACAAGGCTTCATATTCTACAACATTATTTGTGCATGAGAATACCAAAGTAAAAGAAAACTTGAAAGTTTTACCATTCGGTGATATAAGCAATATTCCAGCTCCAGATCCCTCTTTTGAATTGGCTCCATCGAAATACATGGTTCATAAACTATCAAGGTCAGTCCATTCTTCCTATCCATTTGATACTAGGGCAAATTCAACACCTTCCTCCATTTCCTTATCTTGGACCTTAAAAGCATTTATGTCAATGTTAAGAAATAAATTCATGGTGTTTTCTTCCTCTTCTTCAATCATATGTGGAGTTCTAGGCTCCCTGGAAACTTTGATATTCTACCCCTCAAAATTGAAAGTAGCAAATGACAAGTCACACTGTATGCTGCCTCCCATAGAATCACTCCACTTTCTTGACAACAACATCCCATACTGAGGAGGAATAATAACCACTAGAACACTCATGGTCAATTGTTTGCCAAGGTATGCTACCAGTCTATAAGGTAAAGCCTTGATAGTACCCACAACTGGTACCTCTCTTGAATCCATTGCTTGACATCTTCCATGGGGAGCATCTACCTTTAACCCTAGTGACTTCATAACCTCAATGGGCATAATAGTGTTTGATGCCCCTGAATCAATCATACAATTTTTTAACAATTTTCCATTTATCAACAAGGTTAAGAAGAAAGGATCAACTATTCCTTCTATGGTACTAACAACATTTTTGTCTAAATAAATTTGGGGAATTTTAGAAACAATTTCCTCATTATAGCTTTCATTTTCATCCTTCAAAATTGCTACTTGTTTCTCAATCCTTTCTATTTTTTGGGAGTCCATGGACACTACACCATTCACCCAATTTAGGGCCTTTTCCTTATGCTCTTCTATTCTCATCATTTCTAGCAAAGGGACTTTGACAGTAATTTATGACAACAACTTGCTCATGTCAATTGGAACATATTTTAAATCAATCATATCTTGCTTCACATTTGCAGTTTCTTTACCAACATTCTAGATGGAAGTATTTGTGGGTTCTTCAATTTGAATCTTAACTTCCTCCTGCAAGGTTGGAAGAGCCTCACCTGAAGGTTTAGACTTTATTTTATAAATGATGTTAGGTTTAGCATTCTTCTTCACTTTGACCTTATTAATAACATCAGTTTCCTTCTGCTTATTTTAGGATGCCTTGACATCTTTTTCTATCTTTTTAATGAAAATACCATCAAGCTTCTGACTTGGATCACCAACTACTCTATTTCTTAAGTTGTAGTTTTTTTTTGGCTTAGGTAACCATATCTATTGTTACCAAAGCAATCTCCTTATCAGATGGCCTTCTCAAAACAATTTTCTCTTTACCCTTCAAAATATTACATTGAACATTATCTAGCTCACTATCCTCATCTGAAAAGACTTGTTGATGGTATGATTCATTTCTAGTCTAGGAATTCGGAATATCCTAATTTTCATCCTCTTCAATAGAATCAACTTCATCCCAAACATGGGAGGAAGTCATGCCACATCCTTGGTCATCATAAGGTTGTTCCTCATTACACTCTTGTTCTTCTTGTGAAGAGACACTCTGGGATATGACACAATAATTAGGATCATGTGGTGATTGACTAACAATACACCATGGGACATCTTCCACCACATTCATTGAGTTTCTCTATAATGGATCAGGGGTCCTATCATTTAGTTTATCTTTTCACTCTGGGAGAATAGGTTTCCCATCCTTCCATTGAGTATTGTATGGATAGTTCTGCATTCTTGGCAACTTGTTGAAATTATTAAAGGCAGGCTTGTCATTTCCTGCAACTTTATTATTTATGTTTTCACCAGGCTTCAGATCCTTTATAGCTTTCAAAATCTATTTTAAGCTATCATCATCCTTTGGTTTCACACCTGCAGTCTTCCCTGGTTCTTTTATGTTCAATAACTGCGACTTGTTATCCTCCCTTCTTCCCAATTTCCTTGAGATTATGCGGTTACTTTCTATGTTCACAATCAACTTATAAGCTTCAACAAGACTCAATGGGTTCTTGTCCCTCAAAAGGTAACCCATTTTAGAATCAAAGGCATTCAAACAAGTGACAAGACAGACTCTATCATCTAATCTGATGACTTGCAAGAGTTTATGCATGGCCTTTTGAATCTGACATTAAATTCAACAACATCCTCATTGAAATGTTTCTTGATGTTATTTAATTCATTTAACGTAAAGCCCTCATTTGTCTTATTTGGTGAACTACAACTAATTTAGAACACTGAATGAAGAACCTATGATTGAAAGATCACTGAGGAGTTGCTGATTAGATATGCAAGATGATTAAATCAGTATTATGTTGTCATTGATGTCAACTAGCTTGACAATACTTATCTTGTAAGTTACTATACCGACACATCTGAAGAAAGGTGAAAGAGATGAAGAACAAAAATATCTACATGAGGAAGATGTATATATCAGATGAGGATAAGGAATACATTGAGTAACTTGTTGATGAGTCTATGACTTGATGAAATTGACTTTATTATGTTGCATTCATCTATGATGACAAATAGAGCTGAAAGACACAAAGTAGTGTTGTCGGTAAATAAAGCATTCCAGTATACACCGATGGAGTGTAGTGTATACTGAGCGTAGTGTTAACCAAGCTTGTGTTCACTGATGCATTTCTTTTTTAACCGAGCAAAATAGAAAGGAATTAAATGATCATTTTAACTGATAAAGTGATGAGTTGTAAAGCATATGAAATCGAGGTAACAAATAAGGTTTGTTATGAAGATTGACGGCTAACATAATTCAAGAAGGATCTAATGGAGCAGATTGAAATGTGTTACTGATACATCAGCTAAAGAAGGTTAAAGTAGCAAAATTAATGAATAAGATTAAGCGGAAAAATCTGATGGAGGAAAAGAAAATGATTTACTCATCTATATAAGAGACATTGGTTTCATTGTTGAAAGAAGCTGGAAGAAGAAGATACTGCAAAATTATCACGTGAACAAGTTTTCATGCATTTTGATCATACTAGTTAATGAGAACCAAGTTGTAAAACAATTATTGAGCTAACAATGAGTAATTACCGATGGACAGTAAGTTGATATAGTATTGAATCTAAAGTGGTATATTGATCAGAAAGATTTGAATGAGCTAAACATTGATCTGTAAACTAAAATTGAAGTTGTTTCAAGGTAGATCATCTACTATTACATATTTAACCATTGTACACAGTCAAATCTCTTAACCGAGTGGACTAAGAAAGTCTTTTGATGTTTCATTCATAGAGTGAACATTGTTATCCTGTCAACCCCAGAGTGACTGTTGGTTGGATGATAACTTCTAGTCTAAAATCATCTAACAAGGTCACACCTAATAGTGTGTTTATAAACCTTTAATAGGGTTGGGTCTGTTGGGAGTATTCTTAAATTTCTGAGGTTTTTGTCCAAACATTGGTTTAGTCCTCTAGTCTGTGAAGTTGTCCTAGGTACAAGTGCTAGAATGTCTTCAAAAAATTCTCATAACCCTATTTCAAAAATCCTTACCCTAGGTCTTGTCCTTGAAGATTTTTGAATCCATGTCAAAAACCCCAAAGTGTTTGCCATTTTCAAAATAAATCCTAATTCAATTACTTTATTTCTTTTCGAGCGTTACTTTTTAAGTCACTTAGGTCCATTAAAGAGCACATGTGTTTATTTTTACGCGGGGGTTATATTTCTTCCTAAGTCTAGAAACTCGGTGGTATAAATAACATTTCTTATGACCCAATTACCTTGTATTCTAATGTTTCAAGTTCATCCAACTGTGAATCTTCAAAGAAGATCTAACGGCGGTCGCATGTTCGCATGGAATATTTCCAAGCCATGCGAACATGCGAAATAACCGTTGATCTTATAACAAAAGCCTGATGCAGAAACAAGGTGGGACCACTGATAAGTATCTCACAAGTGGTGGCCTTCTATTTGTCAAGAACAGTAGGGCCGGTAACAGAAGAATCTCTAAGGGTTTAAAATAGTAAAGGGAAGATCGGACGGCTGTCGTATAATCGCATGGGATCTTTTAAGCTATGCAATTATGCGACAGGCCATTGATCTTGCGTTGAATCAAGTGTGATTCTCTAGTGAAACCTTTGATAGATGTGCATAAATAATGTTTTCTCATTGGTTAGTTTCAGCAGACACCGGTGCTCGAAAAGAAAGAAAGTACCTGACATTCTGCCAGGTGTTGCAAACGTGGAATTTCTTTATTGACAAAGGCAAGGCGGGACCGGTGATATAAAAGAAGACAATGAAGGTGAATGATAATGGCTTTTCACATGTTCGCATAAGCTTCTTTTAAGCTATGCGATCATGCGAATAGCATTTTATGTTAACGGAGGAAAGTTACAAGAGACCGCCAAAAATAGAAAGGTAATGTGACAGTTAGTCGCATGTTCGCGTGAGTGTTTTTTACACCATGTGATCATGCGATAAGCCATTAGATCATCTGCTAATGAGGATCAACGGTTCTCATTCAAACTGAAGATAAAATGGTGTGAAGTGAGGCTTCCCATTGAAGAAGTGATAGTTCACTCTTCCGGAGAAGTAATTGTTTCAATCGTGTTGAATTAATTGTTGACAGGACTACTTTAAGTGGCTCATATATCATAATTTCACGCACTTTCAGAAGCACAAAGAGATCAAAAATTTGCAGAGACTCAGGCGTGAATATTTCTGAGGTTTGGCTGCTGTTCCCGGGTGGTTTTTGAGAAAAAAGGTTGGTGAAATTCTTGTGTGATTTGCTTCCTTATTAAAAGAATCACAGTTCTATATTTTTTCTATCTTGCAAAGGTTTCTTTTAAAAGATAAACCTTAAAATGGCCCCAAGGAAAGAATTGTCGGGTAAAATAGAGTATAGTGAAAGAGGTTTGCACGAAGATTTATTGCAGTTACTTCCCGGCTCTTCCACTACCCCGGTGAAAAATAAGAGTTTGATTCCCAAAGACCTTAGGGTAAAAATAGCAGAAGGTTTATATGACACGATAAGTTTTATTAGAGAGGCCAAAATTGGTACTATCAATGCAAGAGGTGACTCTGATACCACAGGACTAGAATTATTCAAAGTAGGTTTTAGTCAGAGAAATGCCCCTCACCCTGCAAGTAATATATGGCAGTCTGACTTAGGAAAACTTGTCGTTCCTGGTGTCTTTTTAGATGTAGATTTGATGACCCAGGTTGCAAAGAATTATGATCCAATCACTAAAGAAATTAGGGATGCAAAGGGAGTGTTACTGTTTAAAGTTTCAGCTGAAGAAATCAGGAAGGTGTTCGGGTTAAGTGAACCTTTAGAAAGTTTGGAAAGCATTAAATTTGAAGAACTAAGGAAAGGGAACTTTATTCCCAAATGTTACCATTGCCCATCAATTCATAATTACCAAGGGTGGATGGGTCTACATGGATAAAATTATGGATCCATACTATATGGCTACTGCAATTTCTAAAATAGCAGATCCAGAAGGTTTCTATAATGAAATGTTTAAAAAGAGAGCCAAGTGTGCCATGATCAACCATATTTTTAATTTCCCTGAAGATATCATCAGGAATGTAGCAAAGATACAGGAACAAGAGGTTATGAAAGAAAAATGGTTGGTATACAGGAAGACACTAGATTTTATCCGGCAATTTGATTCGGGATGGGATCCCCTGAAAAGCATAACTCCAATGAGGAAGAAAATAGACACTCTCATGAATTATTTTCAGGATATTTTTTAGACTTTAAATGAGAAGAAGGAAAAGGTTATGAAGGATGATCTAGAAAAGGCTAGAAAATTGTTGAGCAAGCCTGTGTTTGCAAAAGGGCTACCCCCGGGGAGGTATATGGTACAAAAGAAGACTGGTTACAATGTGGTGATACCAAAATAGAGCCAACAAAAGCAGATGGATACAAGGGATATCCCATCAACCTCACAACAGGTTGGAAAACAAAAGGAGATTGTGGAGATCCCCGATTCTCCTCGTCCTCAGACTTCTGAAGGTATAATTGATTCTCCACCCCCATCAAAAAGGAAAAGGTTGGAAGAGAGACCTACTCATGTGGAAAAGGAGTACTCCCCATCACAGTCTCCTATAAGAATTTTTGATGACCAAGAGATTGCAGAACAAGTACAGCAAGTAGATGCTCTAGGTCAGATCTTTATGACTTATGAAGAAGTAAATGAGGGAGTACCAGAGCTACCAGAAGAACCTAAGTTGGATCTAATAGTAGGGGAGTTAGCAGGTACTGAATTGGACCTTGTAATCAAGCAAGCTTGTGAAAAAATTTTGGTTGATGACACTTTTGTTAAAACTAGGGCCTTTATGCAGTTTCTTTGGAAATTAAACATCAAACAATTTCAAGAAATCTGTGAGAAGAGACATGAAGAGAATCCGGAGAAGGATTTACAAGTTATAGAGGAAGAAGTGAAAATAGAGATGACTGCAAAGTCTAAACAAATCACTCCAGAACAGGGAAGAGATATGGTAAAGATGTTAGGAGTACTGATCCTCCCAGAATGGGATATAGCTGATGTAGTAGTGTTTGATGCAGTCAGAAAACAAACCACTCCTTTCCATAGGACTCTAGAAGAAGCAGAACAAGCTGTTAAAGGAGTCACTTTCAGTGATAATCATCAAGCATTGGTAATGTGGTCTTTGAGGAAGAATGAAAGTGATAAAGGAAAGCAAATTGTCAAAGATGACCTCTCAGGGAGTTTAATTGTAAGAAGAGTTACTGATACATCTTTGGTGGAAGCATTAGGTATGGTAATGGCCATGGCACAATTAATAGTAAAGGTGGCAGAAAAGGAAGCTAAAGAGAAGGGTGAGCTCACTGCAAAACTGGAAACAGTTTTGAAGGTTTATGGTGAGATGAAACAGGGGATTCTTGAGAGAGATATTTTGATTGCAAATTTAAGAAAGAAATTGGGAGAACAGGGCCCAATACAATTATCAGAGCAAATTTAGATAGCTTCCTCCTCTGCAGGGCCTTCCTCATCAAGCCCGATTATTGAACTTCCCCCTTCCCCTTCTCCTCCTTCCATAGATGAAGAGGATATTGATCAAAAGGTAAAGAATAGGTTAGCTGATAAGATAAAAGATGTTGTGTCATAGTTTGTTGCAAAGGTGAGACCTAAAGAAATATACAAATCTGCAAAACAATTGGCAGATATCTTAGCGAATTTTCAGAAAGAGGTGGCAACTATGGACAAAATTTTGGAAAGATGGACTACAAGGAAAGATACTCTGAGGTCATGGTTTGATCAAAATAAGGATAAGTGTGTTGTAAATATTGAGCTAGCAAGTACTTACAGGGTTATCAAGGATCTTTTTGACTTTGAGGTAAACAGGGTGAGTATAAGAAGAAGGTCAGAAATCTTAAGGACAAGATATTTCTAGGATGATTTCCAAATTTTCCCTGGTCTTATTAAGGTAGATGGGGTAATCAAGGATAAAGGTCAATGGATGGAGCAAATAGATAGATGAGTTTTGACTAAAATAAATGACATTCTATGTACAGATGATAATACCCCATTAGTACACTTTATTGAACTCCTTCAGGATGCTAGGTTATACTTTGCTAATGTGAGAATAGAAGTTCATCAGTTAGTTGCTGAGTGGGAAAAGTTGTCCCCAAAGAGAGACGAGGTCCTTGCCTTTCATTGGCCAAGTGAAGAAACCTACATGACTTCGGAATCCACATATCTATCAGGATATTCAGAAGAAAGGGCAATCAGGTGAAGAAGCGGCAGGTGTTAGTATTCCAAACTTTTGAAGGTCAAGGTAAAAAGGGACAAGGATGTCAAACAAGTTATCATAGACACGAATGTGACACCTGGCCAAATAGAGTTGCAGATGGCATCTGATCCAAAAAATGAGGGAGAGAAAGTTTCAAACAAAGGATGATGTAAATTAGCCAGATGGTGGTCATCATTCATGCAACAAATTTAGCACCTGCTCTAAAATATCTTTAGACAAAGATGCCACCTACGGGACTGTTGGAAATAGATATTTGTAATTTTTTGTTGCAAACAACTTTCTCTATTTGTAATCTTGTTTTTAGTGCAAGATCTTTTAACAGCCATCTGAAGCTTGTTGCATCCTTTTGAGGATTCCAAGATGGCTTATTGGTATAAGTAGTAAGTCCTTGTTCATTTCAAAGGAGGTTGAAAATATACTGTAGAGGCTTGGCACCATTGTTGAAATCTTAGAATATTTTATCAGATTTTGAAATGTATTGATACAGTGAGATTTTATTGGAATACAATAGAATTCCCTTGCATGATTTCAATTGTCTTCTTGTTTGAATTATGTGGCTTTTGTGTATTGAATCTATAAGGTAGTTTTGATATACCATTTACAAGGTATCTGTGATTTTAATCTCTAGCTCCTTTCAAGGAAAGGGTAATGTCTTTAGGTTAATTTCTAAGAGCTTAGGAATTTGGCAAGAATTTGATGATCAAACGTGTTTAAGAGAGGATGAATTGTAAGGCATTTCATCTAGGATTTGTTTGTGTTTCATTTAGAAGATTTCTGTAAGTATATGTTTCATTGTTTGACTCTATACCTGAAGATAAGGCACTAGTCTATCCTCGATTTGCGGAGATCTCACCCTCAACAAAACTTAAATAATAATTTACTTTTGTGTATGTTTGAATGACTGAGAAGATAAAGTTTGTATCAAGGATATAAACTAGTGTTGTGATCCTTTCAAGAAGTAGATCTAAAAGGGGTTAACTTTCCTGAGTTCAAAGCTCGAAAAGGAGAAGGAGTTTATCCTTGTCACACTTGCCATTTTTTTGCAATGAATGTTTACTTCCATTAATATCATTGTGGAGCATTGAGTCTGAAGATAGGTACACCCACCTAGGTCTGTGGAGCCCGAAGTAGAAGAAGGACTTGGTCCTTATCAATTATCCTTTTCACTATAAGAATCCAAAGTTGAGAACCCGAGAGTCAAGTTTGAAAACTATATTGGTGATTCTACATGAAAAAGAGCTAACAGGGTCTTCACCAACCTCACTTCAGAAGAGTGAACATTTTTGGGTTGCCGATCCCAGGTGGTTTTTCCCTTCACAGGGTTTCCACATTAAATCTCTTATGTTATGTGTTGATTGTGATATTTGTTTGTTATCATACTTTGCATATTACATGTTAGATTTGATCAGTAACTACTATAAGTTTTAGACTGACAATTAGTAAAAACACAGACAATAAAAATATTTTATGTTTACCGAGTAGCAGAAGTTGAAGAATTTTTTTTGGATTATACATTTTGTATTGGGACACTGGATAACCAATTCCCCCCCCTCTTAGTTATTCTGACAATTGGTATTAGAGCTGTGGTTTCTTAGAATAGAGTTTTACGGACTCCAGCAAAAAGGTCTCAAGATGTATAAGAGAGAAGTGCCAAATCTAAACAAAGAGAACTTCATAGTATGGCAAAGCTGGATGAAGTTGCACATATCTAGAATTGGGAATTCTGCACTAGAACTGATGGAGAATGGCTACATTGAACCGATGCCAGGTCCCCTGACACTTGATCAACTAAAGGAAAAGTATGAACATAATACTACTATGATGGAACTTGCTGCTACCTATACCAATGCTGAATTTGAAGACATTAAGGGATGCACAACTGCCAAAGCCATGTGGGATAAATTGACTCTAATATACAGTGGAGATGTGAATGTTAAGAGAGCTAGAGTAGAAAGCCTAAGAGGTCAATTTGATGATATGAAGATGAAAGAAGGTGAGAACATTGTGCAATACAAAAATTGACTAAAAGAGGTAGTACATGATATTACAGCATCCAATGGAGTTATTGACGATGAAACAGTGATAAGAAAGATTCTCAGAACTTTGCTACAAATTTATGCAATCAAGATCTCTGCAATTCATGAAACAAGGGCTACATCCAACCTTACTCTTGACACACTGATCGGTAAGCTTACAACCTTTGAATTGAATAACTTTGAAAAAAGTGTTGTTCCTTCTGTTGAATCCACTTTCATGTCCTCTTTGAAGATTGGTAAGTCTAGTAGTAGGAATAGTAAGAATAATGATAGTGATAGTGGTACCGACGATGAGCTTGATGAGCTTGAAGCTCTTATGGCTAGAAGATTACCCAAAGGTAAGGGAAGGTATAGAGGTAAGCTACCCTTAGCATGCTTTAATTGTAAAGAAGTTGGCCACATTACTGCTAGATGTCCGAATAAGAAAGATGATGATAGATCTAAGGACCGATCTGAAGGAAGCTATGGGAGAAGAGTCAACAGAGGCTACCAACACAATAACAGAGATAACCGAGATAGCTATGAAAAAGGGAAAAAGGTATGTTACATAGCTGAAGAATTTGAATCTGAATCTTACATTGATGATGATGTAGAAGTAGTATTTTTTTCTATGAAAGATGATTCAGAGGAAGAAGAGAAACATGAAGAAACAACACTAATCTCTAAAGTAAGCAGAAATGATACATGGATCACAAACAGTGGCTGTACACATCATATGACTGGTGATATAGAGAAATTTGATCTACTTGATGAATATGATGGAGGATCTGTAAGGATGGGAAATGATGCACCCTGTATGGTAAGAGGTAAAGGCTCACTAATGATTAATGATAGAATAAAATGTGAAAATGCATACTAGGTAGATGGACTGAACTATAATTTGTTAAGTGTGGCATAGTTGAATAACTCAGGCCACCGACTTGCTTTTGAGAGCAGAAAGGTAAGAATCTATGATGATGGAGGAAGACTTGTCAGAACCGGTACACAATCCAAAGGTAATCTATTTTATCTTGATACTGATCAGTCTTATTTTTTATTAATGAAGGATGAAGATGCATGGTTGTGGCATAAGAGGTTATGCCATGTGAACTTTGATAACATGATCAAGATTAGTAAAGATCTAGAGGGTTGCCTAACTTATCAAAACCAGATCATGCAATGTGTCATGAATGTCAGAAAGGTAAGATGACTAAGTCTAGTTTTAAAAGCAAAGACTACTCAACAAATAAGATACTTGAGTTGGTTCATACCAACCTATGTGGTCCTATGAGAACTTAGAGTTATTATGGAGATAGATAATTTATTCTTTTTGTTGATGACTACACTAGACTAATAATAGTTATGTTCTTAAAAGAAAAATTTGAAGCTTTTAAAATGTTAAAATGGTATAAAGCTAAGGTAGAAAAAGAGACTGGTAAAGAAATTAAGTGTTTAAGATTTGATAGAGGGGGTGAATTTATCTCTAATGAATTTACTAATTTCTGTAATGAGCATGGTATTAAGAGATAGGTCTCTGCACCAAGAACACCTTAGCAGAATGGGATTGTTGAAAGAAGGAATAGGTCAATAATTGATTGTGCTAGAACACTGATGATACAAAAGAATGTTGCTCAGACATATTGGAGAGAAGCTGTCAGTACAGCTGTATATGTGCTTAACTGAGTACAACTGAAGGACACCAACCGGACACCTTATGAGCTATGGTTTGGACACAAACCTACTGTAAGTTATTTTAGGATTTTTGGAAGCAAATGTTTTACTCTGAAAGATGAGAGAAATGCAAAATTTGATTCTAAAGGTGATGAAGGAATATTCTTAGGATATTCTACTAAGAGTAAAGCATACAAATGTCTGAATAAGGTTACAAATAAGATGATTGAAAGTACTAATGTCCATGTTGATGAGTTTGATGACAAGAACATAGAAGAAAGAATGGAACTAGAAGACTATGGTAGATTCACTTACATTGAACTTCCTGATTATCTACCGAAGTCACAACCTGTGATAACCGGTCAACAGGAAAGGGAAATCGATGAACAAGATGGAGCTACCAAGCAAGCACATGAACCTGAATAGGATGAACAAGAAAGGAGAAACTGAGTACTAGCTAGTTTTGTCAGAAGACATCATCCTAAGACACAAATTATTGGAGATAGACAAGCTGGCATGTAGACAAGAAGCAAAACAAGACAAGGTACATGTCTATTTTGTGAATTTGAACCAAAGAATGTGAAAGTAACATTAGAGAATGAAGAATGGGTTAATGCAATGAAAGAGGAAATAGAAAAAATAGAGAAGAATAAACTTGGTCCTTAGTACCCTGACCTAAAGATAAAAATGTTATTGGTACTAAATGGATATTCAGAAACAAACTAAATGAAAATGGTGAAGTGACAAGAAATAAAGCGAGATTGGTATGCAAGGGATATGCATGGGAAGAAGGCATTGACTATGGTGAGACATTTTCACATGTTGCTAGATTGGAAGGAGCTAGAATGCTACTTGCATATGTTGTACACAAGAAATTTAAGGTTTATCAAATGGATGTGAAGTCAGCATTTTTGAATGGTATACTTGAACAAGAGGTCTACATAGAACAACCTGAAGGATTCATTGATCCAAACAATAGAAACATGGTATGTAGATTACACAAAGCTTTATATGATTTGAAGCAAGCACTGAGAGCATGGTATGAAAGGCTACATACTTACTTGTTAAGTATTGGATTTGTAAGAACCAGTGAAAATAGCAATTTGTACATGAAAGGTGATACTGATGACACTATTCTTATTGCTGAAATTTTTGTTGATGATATTATTTTTGGAGGTCAAGATCATGTATGTAAATCTTTTTTTGATGACGAGGAATGAGTTTGAAATTTTTATGTTCGCAGAGATTAAATTCTTTCTTGGATTACAAGTGATTCAACAGAGTGATGGGATATTCATCACACAGTCTAAGTACATAAAGGAAGTCTTGAAGACATTTGGCATGGAAGATGCTAAACCTATGGGACCACCAATTGCTACTGGATGCAAACTAAATAAGGAAGATGAAACTATAGAGGTAAACTAGACACTTTACCGATCAATGATTGGTAAGCTAATGTATGTAGTTCACAGTAGACCAGATATAGCACATGTTGTGGGATTTATTGCTAAATTTTATGCTAATCCTAGAGAATCACACATGATTGCTACTAAAAGGATCTTAAGATACCTGAAAAAGATAGAGGATTATGGTTTATGGTATCCTAAGGAAGGTAAATTTGAACTGATGGTCTATACCAATGTTGATTGGGCTGGAAATGTGGATGACAGAAAAAGCACCACCGAAGGAGCATTCTTCTTTGGTGAAAGACTTGTAACCTAGACAAGTAAAAAGTAGGCTTGTATTTCTCAATCTATAGCTAAAGCAGAGTATGTTGCTACTGCTACTAATTGCTCAAACATTGCATATATCAAGCAAGTGTTGGAAGGAATGAATGAGGTAATCACTGACCTGGTGATTATATACTATGACAACACAACTGCTATCAATATTTCAAAGAATCTAGTGATGCACTCTAAGACAAAGCATATATCAATTAAGTATCACTACTTAAGAGAAAAAGTACAAGAGAAGCAAGTGAAGTTAGAATTTGTTACATCTAAAGAACAACTTGTAGATATCTTTACAAAGCCTCTACTAAAGGACACATTTGAATACTTGAGGACTAGACTTGGGGTCTGTCCCCTGTCTATCAATCACTAATGTGATCTAGATGTTGCAACAGCTTACACTTATTAGATTATCACACATGTTGATGTAGAATAGCTCACACTTTGGATATTGTTCAAGGTTGTGATTAAGTTTGGAGAATTGAAATAGATAGGGATATCAGTATACAAAGATATAGAGACTATATTGGACAACAAAGAGTTACTTAGATACTACAAGAGCTAATTATTTATTTGTTTCTTTGGCATTGTTGTCAAAGAGAGAGAGATAAATAATATGAAAAAGAAAGGGAGAGACATGCACCGATGAGAACTTCCTAATGATGTTTAGTAATGTAGTGATTAAACATATTAAGCTAGGGAGAGCTTACACTACATAGCATTTGATCACAGAGTTGTAGAATACATGTTTGGTATGTGTATGGTACATTTCATATTACTCGAGTTGCCATCAATGCCAAAGGGAGAGATTGATGAACTACAACTGATTTAGAATACTGAATGAAGAACCTGTGATTGAAAGATCACTAAGGAGTTGTTGATTAGATATGCAAGATGATTAAATCAGTATTATGTTGTCATTGATGTCAACTAGCTTGACAAGACTTATCTTGTAAGTTACTATACCGACACATCTGAAGAAAGGTGAAAGAGATGAAGAATAGAAATATCTACATGAGGAAGATTTATATATTAGATGAGGATAAGGAATACACTAAGTAACTTGTTGATGAGTCTATGACTTGATGAAATTGACTTTATTATGTTGCATTCATCTATGATGAAGAATAGAGCTGAAAGACACAAAGCAGTGTTGTCGGTAAATAAAGCATTCTAGTATACACCGATGGATTGTAGTGTATACCGAGTGTAGTGTTAACCAAGCTTGTGTTCACCGATGCATTTCTTTGTTAACCAAGAAAACTAGAAAGTAATTAAATGATCAGTTTAGCTGATAAAGTGATGAGTTGTGAAGCATATGAAATCGAGGTAATAGATAAGGTTTGTTATGAAGATCGATGGCTAACATAATTCAAGAAGGATCTAATGGAGCAAATTGAAACATGTTACTGACACATCAACCAAAGAAGGTTAAAGCGAAAAAATCAATGAATAAGATTAAGCGGAAAAATCTGATGGAGGAAAAGAAAATGATTTACTCATCATATAAGAGACATTGGTTTCATTGTTGAAAGAAGCTAGAAGAAGAAGATACTATAGAATTATCGCGTGAATAATTTTTCATGCATTCTAATCATACTAGTTAATGAGAAATGAGCTGCAGAACAATTACCGAGCTAACAATGAGTAATTACCAATGGATAGTAAGTTGATATAGTATTGAATCTGAAGTGGTATATTGATTAGAAAGATTTGAATGAGCTGAACATTTATATGTAAACTATAATTGAATTTGTTTCAAGGTAGATCATCTACTGTTACATATTTAACCATTGTACATAGTCAAATCTCTTAACCGAGTGGACTAAGAAAGTCTTTTGATGCTTCATTCATAGAGTGAACATTGTTATCATGTCAACCCCAGAGTGACTACTAGTTGGACAATAACTTCTGGTCTAAAATTCTCTAACAAGGTCACACCTAATAGTGTGTTTGTAAACCTTTAACAGGGTTGGGTCTTCACCGACCTCACTTCAGAAGAGTAAACATTTTTGGGTTGTCGGTCCTAGGTGGTTTTTCCCTTCACAGGGTTTTTGCGTTAAATCTCTTGTGTTATGTGTTGATTGTGATATTTTTTTATTATCATACTTTGCATATTAAATTTTAGATTTGATCGGTAACTACTATAAGTTTTAGACTGACAATCGGTAAAAACACAGACAGTGAAAATATTTTATGTTTACCGAGTAATGGAAGTTAAAGAATTTGTTTTGGATTATACATTTTATCTTGGGACACTGGATAACTGATTCCCCCCCTCTCACTTATTCTAACATTATCACCATACTGTTCCTTGAAACAATGTCTAAGTTGATCCCATGAGCCTATGCTACCATGTGGTAAAGCCCTAAACCAATCTCTTGAATCTTCATTTAAAGATTGTACAAACAACTTCATGATTACATCATCTAGGACATTGTTGTAATCATCTATAACATCTATAAACTTTTTTTAAGTGTTCCTCATAGGTGATAACATTACTTCCAGTGAACTTGGGAAGTTTTTTCCTAATCTCCTTAGGGATGGGGTTGGGATATCTAGGAATGCCTATAAAAACCAACTGTTTACACCTTTCATGAATAGGCCCTGTGTTAGATAAACTAGCACCCTAGGATGTTGATGCATTAGTGTTTGACATAGTAAAAAATTTGTGCCCCCCTAGCGGGGAACACCTGTTGTCTGGTTAACATTATTTGCAACACTTTCTCCTTGTGTCAAAGTAGCATTGGCAACATTAGTGGGTCCTACAGACCATTTGAGAAAATCTATTTTCTTTCTTATTTCTAGTGCTAAAGTTTCCAATTCTGCTTTTTCCAATTCTTTGGCTAGCAATTCCTGCTCCCTTTTGGCTTTCTCAAGGTCTTCTTCCAACCTTAAATCCTAGTCTATAGGAATCTTAGGGCATACAAGCTCATTAATTAAAATTCCTATGGCTTTTTGCTTTCCCCTATCCTTGGGATTCCTTGCTTCAAACACTTGTTGGACAATGGGTTGTTTGTTTGTTTGTTCAGGTATGGGAATATAATTTATAGCTTCTAAATCCAATAGTTGTTTTCTCAACTGGTTAGCCCTTATCATAGCATGTCTAATTTTTTCTTCTCTTTCCTTTTCTCTCTTTTGCCTAATAGTTGCTTGCTCATGAATTATTATTTCTCATTCATACACTTCTTCAAAGATTTCCTCAGAATCAAGCAAAGTTTTTTTAGATTCAACCTGATGTGTTTGGGGGTCTTCCTATTGATCTTGAGATTCATGGAGACCTTGGGGTAATGAAGAGCCAAGGGTGAAAGGAGGGACAAAATCTTGTCTGCTTCTACTCTTACTTCTAGACCTCCTCTCCACTCCATACCATTTGTTTGGGGCTATCTTCTTATTATGATACAACCTTTCACCACCTTTTTCTGAAGGAGAATAATAGTCCTCATACTGATTCAGACCTAGATCGATAGCCTCTTCATATTCTGAGGCATTTCCCTCTTGACTAGGAGGAGCAATACTTTCTTGCCTTGAGCCTCCCTTCTACTTCCATGTGAGGGACATATCATTAGTACTCTTTTCTCTTCTAATTTGACCTCATCTAGATGTGGTTGGAAGCCCACCTTCTAAGGTTTCCTCTGGATGCTCCTTTCTCCAGGACCTTGTATTCTTGAAACTCATTACAACAAAATGAAACTTTATTTATCACTGGTTACAGAGATATCTTAGAGTTGCCACCCAAGAAAAATTGATTTTTCTGTGGTTCTAAACAAATAGAAAGGGTAGGAAAAATTTAGAAAAGGAAATAACTCTGTGTGTTCAACAGTAACCTACTGGCTTAAAAATAAGTAGGCTAGGAGTCTAGCTCAACTTGTACCTGCATTATTTTATACAAATGTTACAAAATCCCCAGTAGAGTCACCATTTTGTTGGTTCTTCAAAAGATTTTACACACCATGAGATACCAATATACCTATGACTGATATTAAGGAGGGGTTAGTTCTAAATGTGAGAAATCTATAAGTAATTGGACCAACTATAGGGACAAGATTGCCCTCTTCACTTCTAGCTCTGCAAAACCAAGGTGGGTACACCTGATCCAGTAGATACAATTTTATTCCTTGCTGATTACTAGATCTTACAACAGATAATAGTGAGAAAGTACTAAATAACAACCTATTATTCATTTACTCTCCATCATTGGGTAGAACAACTGTATAATGTAAGTAAAATAAAGTAAAATGAATGGTATTGATTATATGTTTCTAATTATAATGATTTCAATCATTTCCCATAAAAAAAAGATAGGTGAGTACAAGCCAGTGCCTTACCCATTGGGAAAACATTACAAGAAAATAGAGTTAATACAAAGATCCTTGAAGTAATAGGTCTTTAAGCATAAATACAAATACTCCAACTCTTTCCTACTTGTGAATAATCCTTATGCAAATTCAATGAACATATATCCCACCTAGAGCAATATTTAATCCAATCCTAGATTAGAACTCAAAGCAAAACACATACATACAAGTCTCCAAAGACTTAAAAGATTCACAAAATGAACATAAAGGAGAGGTAAAGACTTGAAATTTGTATTAAGTATAACCTTTGATCATTTGTATACAATATGTTTTAGATAGCAAGCTTGCAAGATAATAGTAGCAACATGTACTTCTTCTTTGTTGCTTGATAAGAAATGATACAAAATATTACAGTCCTTGACTGAGGGTTAGGGTTTCAAAGTTTTTTTACATTCTCAACACCTAAGACTCTCAATGCCTAAAATGATCATGGAAAATCCTTTATATACAAGGAAATGCAACAAGCTACTGATCATTTTAGGGTTTACAAAGTTTCACCCTAAAAACTTTACAACAACCTTACAGGGTTTACAATAAATGCCTTGACTAGATCTAGAGAGATATTTGCAGATAGCCACTTTGTTTTACATCTTTAATTCTTTCCTTGATTTCCTCAAGAAAAATTGATCACCATTTCTTCATTGTCATCCCTATAATAAATACCTCTTTATAGCTCAACAACTTTCAGGACTCAAAAAGTTACAATCTTGGTCTGGCTCAAGAAGTAGGTGGAGTATCTACTTTTTTTGCATGTAGAATGTACTAATACTTCCACCTATTATACACCTCTTCACTTGGGAATTCAAAATTTGCAAACTCAGCCTTCTTGCTAGATAATTGTTCCCATTTTCTCTCCATTTGATTGACCTCTTGGTGAATAAAATCAAACTTTGATTTTGTGGTCATTAATAGCTTGATGGTGATGATAAAAGAATAAGTGTCATTTAAGACACTAGTTACTCTCTCTGACAAAAGTGCATCCATCTCCTCTCTCCACTCATATAATTATTTTAATTCTCCTTGTGTTGTGAGAACATTTGGTACCAGTTCACAACTTAAAAACATTAATTCCCTTTTCAACACATTTGATTTCCTTATGAAATTATCCAAAAATATACTATACTCAGCAATTTTCTTTACAGACTGATGTACTAGCTTAATTAGTGGATCAGGATCTTCTTGGCCTATAGATAACCAATGAAATAACTTCACACTTGAAGATCTCTCAATCCATTTTTTCAAAATTGGTGCCAACTCAGTCTTATCTTTATTCAAAGCTATAAACAAAATATGTAACCTACTGACATGATTGAAGAAACTTGAGGGCCTTAAATCATGTGCAAACTGCATTATTGCCTCTTTCATCTTCTCCTCATACTTCTAGTTTACCAAAGATGTAGCCTTTACATGTTCATCCTTCTCCTTTTCCAACTACACCCTTATTTCCCTCAATTTATTGGTTTCCTCAGTTAATTGCTACTTCTCCCAACTAACTCTTGCATCTATATTTACTTCTGTGAGTGGTGATGGTCGAAACTCAATGATTGGGCTTGATGAAGAGGCTACTGCAAGCTTATCAGAAATCATTAATGGGGGTGACCTGTGATCCTAGGGTCCAGACAATTTTGCAATAAATTTATCTTTCTAGATCAAGTCCATGTTTAACTCATTATAAGATTTAAGGCACTACTACATTTGGGGCCAAATTTCGACATAAGTTTTTGACGGGTAACTTTTTCTTACGAATTTGGTATTTTTTTTGTTTTTAATAGGGCCTGATGATGTTGGTATTCCGATGGGTGTTTAATTGACCATCAAAATTATAACAGATTTGGGGTATAAATTTAAAAAAAAAGTGAAAAAGCCTCATCATTTTTATTTTGATTGGAGAGTGGGAGAAAAGGAGTGATAGCTGAGCACGAGAGAAGGTATGTGATTTCTTCATCTTTCAAGCCTCTGGCATCATATTTGAATGCATTTCATTTTATTGTTGAGGGAGTTTCTCTCTGAAATGACCACATTCTACTGGTGTTGTGCCCTAGCCAGTGCTTTATCTCTATTATTGGATGTTATTGGTGCTTTTGCTCAAGGATATCGATTCATTGTATTCAAATGTTTGGATTCACGTTTGTTGATATTACTAGCATATGTGTTTAATGATGCCATTATATATTTTTGTCACTGAAATGACCACATTCTACTAGTGTCGTGCCCTAGCCCATGCTTTAACTCCATTATTTGATATTATTGGTGCTTGTGCTCAAGGATATCCATTTTTTTGAAATGTTGACTGTGGTTATCAAATGGATAGCCCATGAGCTTCTAGCTAGGTGCCATTTGTATTGATAGCTTAGGACATCAAATGTATTGTATCATTGATAGTCGAGACTTTGTTAAAAGGAAATAGGACAAAGAATGATTTTTATTTAGTTTCTCTATTTTGATCCCTAAGTGGCTTACAACCCTAGAGAAGTCTATGCATATTTATAGATCTAGTTGCAGGATACATAGTAGCCGATAATTCACAAGAAATCCATGCATCCAATTTGAACAGCAATTAATACAAAGAACTAGGGTTCTCTAATGGCCCAATCATCTGAACCTTGACTGTCCCCTCAACTAGTGAAATGCTTCAATGTGGAACAATTGAAGGACAATATTTTACTTTTATATGCACATCTACAATGTTTTTGATATATTTATGAGATAACAAAACCATAGAAAGAATAGCATATAGAAGAAAGTAAAGAATAATGATCATATTTTGAGATATTGTGGAAACTTAAAGGGAAGAATGCTTGGTGGGGTTATCATGCAATCAGTGAGTGATCCTTCATTCTCCTAGTCTTCCCTACATCCAAACATATTGGAAATACACAATACAATGATAAAAATCCTTTCACAATCCCCCTTCCCTCAAGGAACACTATCAACATCCAGACCTTGACTGTCCCCTCAACTAGTGACCCTTCAAAACTAGGTTATCATGCAATTAGTGAGTGATCCTTCATTCTCCTAGTTTTCTGAGCATCCAAACATATTGGAAATACATAATACAATGATAACAAGTCTTTTACAATCTCCCTTCCCTCAATGAATTACTATCAACATCCGGACCTTGACTGTCCCCTCAACCAGTGACCCTTCAAAAATGGGTTATCATGCAATCAGTGAGTGATCCTTCATTCTCCTAGTCTGACCTACATCCAAACATATTGGAAATATACAATACAATGATAACAAGTCTTTCACAATCCCCCTTCCCTCAAGGAACACTATCAACAAGTGACCCTTCTTCTTATTAGCCATATCCAATGTTTCATTGAAGTCACGACCAAGAATGGTCACCTTACCCATACCATTCATGGATTCTGAAATGTTGTTCCAAACTCCTAAAAACTTTTCTATTGCTTCTTGTTGCTTCTTTAAATACTTCTTCTACCACAATGTCCTCCTACCCCATCTTCTTGATCTTCCTGGCTAAAGCGGATGAATCCACACACAATAACCCAAAATGAAGGGTTTTGTATCCTTTAATGAATCTCAGTCACTGGTAACACATGGATAGTCAAACCAGTAGTCTCCAAAGCATTCAATAAGTGAATATGAATGTTTTCAAACTTTCCTCTCAACTTCCCCAACCACTCCTAATTGATTAGAGGGATATTTCTAGAATCTCCACTATTCCTATCCTTACCAACAATTCTTAAACATACTTTATCTAATATGATAATAACATGCTAAACTGAACCAATGGCATGTTCTTCGTGTGGTACAAGGAATATTTGGCTATCAAATCTTCCTTTGTGCAAGCTGAGCGTGAGAGAAGGTATGTGATTTCTTCATCTTTGATTGGTATCTTTGATAGGCAACGTCTTTCGAGCCTCTAGCATCATATTCAACCACAAATTTCAAATGCATTGCATTTTATTTGATCATGAATGCTCACTGAAATGATCGCATTCTATTGGTGTCATGCCCTAGCCTGTGCTTTATCTCCATTATTTGATGTTATTGGTGCTTGTGCTCAAGGATATCGATTCATTGTTTTCAAATGTTTGGACTCATGTTTGTTGATATTACAATTCATCATATCAGATAAAGTATGTTTAAGAAGTTTGAGTGTCTAAACACTCAACTAATCCCTCTAACTGATTAGGAGTGGTTGGGGAAGTTGAGAGGAAAGTTTTCAAACATTTATATTCACTTATTGAATGCTTTGGAGACTACTAGTTTGACTGTCCATGCGTTAATGTTTAGAAGAGATATTTAAAGACATTCTTACATGTTTGGAGAGGTTTAAGAGGCACTTATCATGACTATACCCTCACAAACAACAACATAGACTGGTTTTACTAAGTTTCCTTTCTCTATTTTGAGGTTTCCTTTCTCTGTCGCAGGGGTACAGTCAAAGGGTTCATTGACAAAGTGATCCTTTGAATGGTTACTATGAATATGAATGATTTGATATAGCATATTGCTCATTTTACTTGAATTTTGGAATAGCTTGTGCAAGGGTGAAAGTAGTTTTGATTGTTTTGGTCATGACTGTTCCTCTATACAATCAGAAAATGTAACTGTCTAATTATTATATGTAATGTTGAATGGATTAAATGCTTTATTCTTGGTAGAAGTGAATGGAAGGAATAGTGTTGGTGTGAGGTTTCATTTTTTGTTGAATTCAATGGTTTCCAAGATGTGTTGAGGATTTTGCTCCTTGTTTAATGTTAACTGTTCCTGCACAATCCACTCATATAACAGTGAAATGCTATGTGATTGACAATTTCATACAACTAGTCCTTTGGTGTGTATTAAATACAATCTAGTCACTTATTGAATGCTTTGGAGACTATTGGTTTGACTGTCCATGTGTTACCAGTGTCTGAGATTCATTAAAGGATACAAAACCCTTCATTTTGGGGTTATTATGTGTGGATTCAAATGTAGGTTTGATTTGGTTAATGTTTAGAAGAGATCAATAAAGTATTTAAATACAATCTTACATGTTTGAAGAGGTTTGAGAGGCACTTATCATGAATGTACCCTCACAAACAGTGGCATAGACTGGTTTTACTAAGTTTCCTTTCTCTATTTTGAGGTTTCCTTTCTCTGCCGCAGGGGTACAATCAGAGGGTTCATTGACAAAATGATCCTTTGAATGGTTACTATAAATATGAATGGTACATTTTTTTTTTTATATTTTTTCCATTTGATAACCATAGTCAACATTTCAAAATAGTGAATAACATCAAATAATGGAGATAAAGCATGGGCTAGCGCACGACACCAGTAGATTAGAACTAAACCAATGACATGTTTACAACAAAGAAATAGAATGATAATAATATGCTAAAAAATTTATTCTGTTTAATACACGCCAAAGGACTAGTTGTATGAAATTGTCAATCACATAGCATTTCACTATTGTATGAGTGGATTGTGCAGGAATAGTTAACATTAAACATAGCCAATGTTCTCTTTAATTTCTCAAATCTCTACAAGTCAAGAACATTAGAGTTGTATAATACATTGTTAGGATCCTTTTTCCATGGGTCCTAGGTCTTTGGGTCCATGGAAAGAAAATAGATTACAAAATACACTTCAAAACAAAGGAAAAACTTAGCAAATTCAGTCTAACTCACTATAGATGAAGGAATAGTCATGCTAATAGTTCCTCTAAGTCTTCCAAAACATTTATTGAACTCCCCTAAAGTCCTATTGGATCCCCAAATTGATTAATCCAATCAACTTACATTAGGATCATGAGAAACTTCAAAGGATTAAAAACATTACTTGGAACAGTCAAATCATTATGCTTTCAAATCAATTACCTATCGGCATATCCCTTGCGAGGGAGAGAAGCCAAACACATAAAGAACATGCACATAAACATGGCAGCTAAAAAACTTAACACCAAGAAGTACCAAATGATGAATGCTCAATTGTTGTAATGGCAAAGCATCAGAACCATCCATTTCTAGAACTTGATTTTATAGTCTAAATGATTTTTCTATAGTCATAATGATTTTTCTAGAACTTGATTTTGTAGTCTTAATGATTTTTCTATAGTCCTAATGATTTTTCTAGAACTTGATTTTCTGGTCTTAATGATTTTTCTATAGTCCTAATGATTTTTCTATACTCTTAATGATTTTTCTTTCATCCTAATGTTTGTTGCTCTTGATAAATTAGGCCTTGAATTTGAATTTTTGTTCACTATTTTATTTCAACTTGATATTTCATTCATTTTTCATATACACAGAGACTACACATGCTGATAAAAAAATGAGCTATTTGATTAAGGTTAACTATTCATGATTGTAAATAGTCAATATTTATGATGGTACTCCTTAGTGTATTTCATTTTAAAATAATCATGTTTCTATGGCTATGATAAATGTCCCTTTGTGTTGAGAAAATTAGAGTCTAAAAAATGGTTGCAAACAAATCATCCTTCTTCCACCAACATTCTAGTCAATGTACAAGTAACGAGTCATTCCATTCAAGAAAGACCATGTCTGACAATATCAACACAGAACAAAATAAGGAGTATGTAGAATTTAGTGATTGTATCTTCCATTAGAGCCACTTCATATGCATAGGTGATGCACATGCATATTTTCCTGAGCGCTATTGGGAGCTTACCTAGCAACACATGTACTATTGTGAAAATCACCACAAATCTATTTGCTAATGGGTCTAGCTCCCAGTATTGCTTGGTCAAATATGCATGTTTTTCACCTATGCATATACCTTCTATGATCAACTCTTATATGCACAAGTGATGAACATTCATATTTGCCTAAGCAGTACTTTGAGTAGTCCTCCTACACATGTACTATTGTGAAAATCATCACAAGTCCATTTGTAGGAGGGCTATTCAAAGAACACATGTTTGGAGGTCTGAAGGAAACAAGAGAATTTGAAGAGTCACGAGTCTTAAGATTATACTTAATATAGCCAAGCTTCATTCAATGGTACATTCAAACATGAAACAAACCATTCTTAAACCAGATTAAACTAGTAAACCAAAGGACATACTGATTATAAGTAAACTAGTAAACCAAAGGACATACTGATTATAAGTAAACTAGTAAACCAAAGGACATGCTTTTACTACTAAGTCTCTATTTTTTGGGCATACTAATTATAAGTACTTGACATATATCACAAATGTTGCTAATTAAGGTTGGTGGGATGATTACACCTATCCTAAAAAAAGACTGTCAAATCATTATGCTTTCAAATCAATTACCTATCAACGCATCCCTTGCAAGGGAGAGAAGCCAAACACCTAAAGAACATGCACATAAACACGACAACTGAAAAACTTAAATGGAATACACCAAGAAGTACCAAATGATGAATGCTCAATTGTTGTAATGGCAAAGCAATATCAGAACCGTCCATTTATAGAACTTGATTTTTCTATAGTCCTAATGATTTTTCTTATTTCTTGTCTTTGCTTGGTGACAAGATTTTGAACATTGTTGACATACTTAAATAGAATACACAATACCAAATGATGAATGCTCAATTGTTGTAATGGCAAAGCATCAGAATCGTCCATTTCTAAAATTTGATTTTGTATCTAGTCTTAATTATTTTTCTATAGTCCTAATAATTTTGAAAATTGTTGACAAAGAGTGTTTCTTTTTTTGCTTATAGTATAAATGATTTTTCTATAGTCTTAATGATTTTTCTTATTTCTTGTCTTTTGTCCCTTTTTTCTTTCCTATGTCTGTGCTTTGTGATAGGATTTTTTCACCTTCTTTTGATGGTATATTTCATTCAGTCTATGTGGAATACTATTTTGTTCACTATTTTATTTTAGCTTCATATTTCTTTCATTTTTCATATACACAGAGACTACACATGTTGAATAATAAATGTAGTAACGATGGTGCGGTGCATTATTGATATATAAGCTTGATGACACTTGTCAACGTGCCAAATTGTCGATGTGGTGGTGGGTAGTGTGTGTTGAAGACTTCACAGACACCGAACAACCCTGGACGATAATTTTGGTGCTGCCCAAATAGAAAAAAGGTTACTGATGTGTATATATTTAATGTTTCTAATGTAAATACTACTCATTATAATATAAGAACTAATGTAGACTGGGCATCACAGGGAAATAATGGTTGCGGATACTTTATTTGGGTCAATGAAAACTCATCTGCATCTATCCACCCATCTCCACTTATCCGTGATGAAGGATTTGAGTGCAAAACGTGTCAGGCTAGGGCAAATTCTGAAATTATATTTTTACGATGCCTTCTCTGTATTGTAATCGCATATCTTTGTTGCAAACATATGTAGAGATGAACTCAAGAATTAGTTAGTTTAGTATTTTCATATTGTAACTAATATTTTAATATGGATATGATGTAACTTCTCTTTGCCTCAAGTGCGCATATATATGGTTTACATCTTTTTTTAGAATAATTCTTCATGTTTATGGCTCAAGTGAGCCCTAATCTGCTATCAATCACATGATTTAACATATAGTGTTTTCTTGGTTGTTCCATTTGTTCTTTGACCTTGACTATGGATTAAATATCATTTTCAAGCTTGAGCATGGCTTCATACCAAGCACCGTCTATAGATTTGTATGCAACACTGATTTACGAACATAAATAATGCATTGAATGTAATCTATGAACATGCGTGGTATGAAGTCTTACTAAAGTTTGAGCATGGAGAATGAATAGTGGTTACAGTTGTAGTGGGGAAGAAAGTGGAGGCCATCCATGAAGAAACTTGCCGACAGAGATTCAGAGTGGGAAAATCTTATTTTCGATGTGAGGGAAAGAAGCCAAACACATAAAGAACATGAAAATAAACACAATAGCTACAAAACATAAATGTAGATATCACAACAGCTGAGAAACATAAATGTAGGTATCATGGTCACAATTGTTTGGAGACACAACATAATTGAATGCTATACCCAAAAAATGCAACACAACCACTACTCCTGCAGTTCTAAGTTGACACTGCGGGATCCAAAAACCATATATAGATTCCTTATCTTTGGTTTCTGGATCCTGTAGTGTCAACTTAGAACTGTAGGAGTAGTGGTTGTGTTGCATTGTCTAGGTATAGCATTCAATTATGTTGTGTCTCCAAACAATTATGACCGTGATGCCTACATTTATGTTTCTCAGTTGTTGTGTCCTAGGACCCCTTATGACCCTTTACGACCATTTACGATCCCTAAGAATACATATTAGAGGTCTTAAAATTTCATAAAGGTTCATAAGAGGCTCCTAGGAGGGGCCAGATGAGCTTCCACCTTCACATGGTTGGCCCTGTTAAGTAGAGAATGTTTAACTATTCTTGAAACAAAGAGAAGCTCAATAATTTAAGGTCTCAGTCCATCAAGATGCTGAAAAAACAATAGGAATCAACGATGGAGATTTTTTAGATTCTGAGAAGATGTATATGGAGTGGAGACTAGATTGAGTACCAATGCAGAGTGTTAATAATTAGAGCCTTTCGACCAAGATCAAACTGATCAAATAAATACCCTTGTGCAATTTATAATAATAAGGAGATTATTATTTCATCTATATATATATATATATATATATGTGTGTGTGTGTGTGTGTGTGTTTGTGTGTTGGTTGAATTAGTTAAGGGCCCAAGGTCAGCATCTTGGCTTTAACATTAAATATATTTAATAAGACCAGGTCGGCCCTCTTGAAGATAATTCAATTCATATATATATGGTGTTGGATTCTAGGGAGAGAAGCACCAAAAACATAACGTGCTTCCCTCCCCCAAAACCTTGATTCTCTACCTTAAGAAAACTTAGAGGAAGCAGTGAATTTAAGAGCAATGTATGGAGGTAGTGGCGAATTCATAGAGGAAGCAATGAATATGGAGTCAGATGTGAATTCATGGAGATAACAGCGAATTCATCAAGGAGATATATTCAGTTATTGTTATTGGTGCGAGCTGATGAGTTCATTTTGGATGCAAAGGAGAAAGGGGATACTCAAAGAGGAATTACACTAGCAAATGGGAGAAGGTATAAACATTTTAATAGATTTTTATTATTAAATAATGAAATTTGCATATACTAGTGTTCTAAGCATCCTCATTACATGATTTAAGGTCTTAGTCCACTGACAAATTAAATTAGACTTACTATCCAAAATACATAAAAAAACATGCACATAAACACGACAACTGAGAAACATAAATGTAGATTTCACAATAGTTGAGAAACATAATTGTAGGCATCATAGTCACAATCTTTTGGAGACAACGTAATTGAGTTTTGTACCCAAGTGATGTAGAGAAACTTCTGCACCCCCAATTCCAAATTGAATATATCTGTTGGAGGATGTTGTATTCATGAGAAAACATATATAGTCAACTTGGAATCGGGGATGCAGGAGTTTCTCTCCATCGTCTGGGTATACAACTCAATTACATTGTCTCCAAAAAATTGTGACCATGATGCCTACAATTATATTTCTTAGTTTTTGTGTCTGAGGACCCCTTATGACCCTTTATGACCATTTAAAATCCCTAAAAATACATCTTAGAGGTCTTAAAATGTCGTAAAGGGTCATAGGAGGCTCCTAGGAGGGGCCAGATGAGCTTCCACCTTCATGCGGTTGGCCCTGTTAAGTAGAGAATGTTATACTCTTCTTGGAACAAAGAGAAGCTCAATAATTTAAGGTCTGATAAGTCCACGGACAAATTAAATCAAAGGCTTTTTTGAAGTCAATAAAGCAGCAAAAAGCCTCGTCACTTGGAGTGTCCCATATTTTGTCAACTATCTAAGAGTCGCTCCGTGATCTATGGTGGAGTGTTTCGGTCTAAAACCAGCTTGTTTGTGTGAAATAAGATAGAAAATGTGTGACTATTTGTAAATAGTAAACAACAGTGACATAATATTGCTGTGCTTAATTTGATTATATATATATATATTTAAAAAAATTAAATTGGATTCACACACATGACCTCCACCATGAACCATATCAGAGGGTGGTGATAAGGACTTACACCTCAAGTTTCTCTTCAAAGATAAAAATGCATTAACAAGGGCTTGCACCTCAAACCTCTCCCTCACAGAGAAGAATGCATAAAGTAGATCTACATGATGATGTGGCTCCCTCTATAGCTCAAGGTCCTGCATCAACCTCCTAACCTCCTCGTCCAAGGTTGCCTCTAATGAAATGTCGATTATTAGATGCCTAGAGAATGAAAAGTAGAAAATGTTATACTCTTCTCGAAACAAAGAGAAGCTCAATAATTTAAGGTCTATATTATTGACAGAATGTTTTACCTTAGCTCATCAAATCTGGGGATTTGAAAGAATTATGATGATGTTGATTTTGATGTTGATGTCTATAATTTATTTCATTTACTGATGCTTGCCTAGATTGAATTTTGAATTGCCAGGTTGGAGAACACTTTCAAAGTTTAGGGTCTGTTCCACATGATACTCTTAGTTATAGCTCAAATGCAACTCAACATATTTTTGATGTTGGGCAACCCATTGTAGAAACTCATCCACAGGTGAAATTTAATGCTATGAATCTTGGCATTATTAATGTTATTACTTTTCCTCACGTTTCATATTTGTGAAAATGTTTCTTGGTACTATCTTCTTTTTCAATTCCTATATCTGCATCTTTTTAGATCATTAACTTAAGCATTACATGTCTTTGTTCAAAGTTTATTCTAACACTATATTATATCTTATTCTTATTACAATGTTCTTTTTTGTGGGGCAGGAGGTCAATCTTCATTGTCTTCATTGTGGGTGATAGTGAAGATTTCTCTGACAAATAGTAGGTCTTCTTTAGTATCTTATAATAACATGCTAAACTGATAAAGGTGTTATGGGTATTTAATCTGCAATTACTAATAGATTAAGCATATTATTACTATGCTTAATGTTCCATTTAAATGCATTTAACACAAAAAACAAATTTACAAAACTGAACCAATGGCATGTTTACAACAAAGATGTGTTGAGGAGTTTGCTCCTTGTTTAATGTTAACTGTTCTTGCACAATCCACTCATACAACAGTGAAATGCTATGTGGAAGGGATGGTTGATAGTGTCCCTTGAGGGAAGGGGGATTGTCAAAGACTTTTTATCATTGTATTGTGTATTTCCAATATGTTTGGATGTAGGGCAGACCAGGAGAATGAAGGATCACTCATTGATTGCATGATAACCTAGTTTTGAAGGGTCACTGGTTGAGGGGATAGTCAAGGTCCAGATGATTGGGCCATTGGAGGACCCTATTTCTTTGTATTAATTGCTATTCAAATTGGATGCATGGATTTCTTATGAATTATCAGCTGCTATGTATCTTGCAACTGCATTTGTAAATCTACATATACTTCTCTAGGGTTGTAAGCCACTTAGAGATCAAAATAGAGAAACTAAATCAGAATCATTCTTTGTCCTATTTCCTTTTAACAAAGTCTCAACTATCAATGACACAATACATTTGATACCCTAAGCTATCAATACAAATGACACCTAGCTAGAAGCTCATGGGCTATCCATTTGATAACCACAGTTAACATTTCAAAAAAATGGATATCCTTGAGCACAAGCACCAATAACATCAAATAATGGAGTTAAAGCACGGGCCAGGGCACGACACCAGTAGAATATAGTCATTTCAGTGACAATAATATACAATGGTGTCATTAAACATATATGCCAATAATATCAACAAACGTGAATCCAAACATTTGAAAACCAATGACATGTTTACAACAAAGGTCTAATAGAACTCCCAACAATTCTTAAACATACTTTATCTGATATGATGAATTCTTAAACAATTAAGGTTGGAGTAGACATAGTTATCACACTTTTTTTTTGTGTGGTACAAGGAAAATTTGGCTAGGTCAAATCTTCCTTCGTGCTAGCAGTCTACAAAATTAGACCTTTATTAACAATTGATCATATCAGATAACTAGTATGTTTAAGAATTGTTGGGACTGGTCCTTTGGCATGTATTAAATAGAATATATAGAATTTTCAGCATATTATTATAATTCTATTTCTTTGTTGTAAACATGCCATTGGTTCAATTTTGTAACTTCACTATTGTATGAGTGGATTGTGCATGAACAGCTAACATTAAACAAGGAGCAAACTCCTCAACACATCTTAGTAACTCCATTCACTTCTACCAAGAATAAAGCATTTAATCCATTCAACATTACATATAATCATTAGATAGTTACATTTTTTGACTGTGTAGAGGAACAGTCGCGACCAAAATAATCAAAACTAATTTCACCCTTGCACAAGCTATTCCAAACTTCAAGTAAAATGAGAAATATGCTATATCAAATCATTCATATTCATAGTAACCATTCAAAGGATCATTTTGTCAATGAACCCTCTGACTGTACCCCTGCAGTAGAGAAAGGAAACTTAGTAAAACCAGTCTATGCCACTGTTTGTGAGGGTACAGTCATTATAAGTGCCTCTCAAACCTCTCCAAACATGTAAGATTGTCTTTAAATACTTTATTGATCTCTTCTAAACATTAACCAAATCAAACCTACATTTGAATCCACACACAGTAACCCCAAAATGAAGGGTTTTGTATCCTTTAATGGATCTCAATCACTTGTAACGCATATATGGATAGTCAAACCAGTAGTCTCCAAAGCATTCAATAAGTGACTGGATTGTATTTAATACACGCCAAAGGACTAGTTGTATGAAATTATCAATCACATAGCATTTCACTATTGTATGAGTGGATTGTGCAGGAACAGTTAACATTAAACAAGGAGAAAACTCCTCAACACATCTTGGAAACTATTGAATTCAATAATAAATGAAACCTAACACCAACACTATTCCTTCCATTCACTTCTACCAAGAATAAAGCATTTAATCCATTCAATATTACATATAATCATTAGACAGTTACATTTCCTGACTGTGTACTAGAGGAACAGTCACGACCAAAATGATCCAAACATTTGAAAATAGTGAATTGATATCCTTGAGCACAAGCACCAATAACATCAAATAATGGAGATAAAGCATGGGCTAGGGCATGACACCTGTAGAATGTGGTTATTTCAAAGAGCATTCATGATCAAATAAAATGCAATGCATTTGAAATTTGCAGTCGAATATGATGTCAGAGCATCGAAAGATGAAGAAATCACATACGAAGAACATGCCATCGGTTCAGTTTTGTAAATTTGTTTTTTATGTAATTAGTAATTGGTAGATTAAATGCAGATAACACCTTTATTATTTTAATTAGCATGTTATTATCATATCATATAAAGTATGTTTAAGAATTGTTGGGACTGGTCCTTTTGCGTGTATTAAACATAATAGAATTTTCAGCATATTATTATCAATCTATTTCTTTTTTCTAAACATGCCATTGGTTCAGTTTTGTAGATTTGTTTTTTGTGTTAAATGCATTTTTTGTGAGGAGGGGTCTTGTTCTGAGGAGATTGATGAAGATTGTGCACCTCAAAAACCAATTCATAAGGTACCAATCCATGTTTCCTATTCACTTATATTTTTGGTTTGGTAAATCTCCTTATAAGTTTCATGTCCTTTCTTTTGATTACTATGAATGAGATATATCTTACATTTAACATTCAACTTATTTACATTTTAGAACATGTAGTGTGTTTTTTGAGGATTTTACCAAATCAACTTTTAACATAAACTGAAAACACCAAACTGATATCTTGCCCTTGCAACGTGACAAAATATTTGCATTTGACCAATAACTGCAAGCAATTGAATGATAAATCCACATACCTGTATCTTTGTAAAATACCTGGAACATCAAAAAGATGGCTAAGTGGCTATCACCATGATTTTTATCTACTGAATATGGGAAAAAAAACACCAAAAAGAATCAAATAGAAAACATGATTGGTCATTTCAGAGAGCATTCATGATCAAATAAAATGCAATGCCTTCTCTCTCGCTCAATCAGCTTTCACCCGCTCATTTTCTCCCACTCCTTTTCTCTACAATCGAAATAAAAATGATTTGGTCATTTCAAAATAGTGAATCGATATCCTTGAGCATAAGCACCAATAACATCAACTATTTTGATCTATGGGTACCCTAATGTTGGCAAGAGTTCTTTTATTAATAAGATTACTCTGCAAGCTTGAAGAAGTGATATATTTTGGTAAATGAAGAGTGGAAAGACGATGATGTTCCTGAGATCATGGATGGACACAATGTTGCAGACAGAATGGGAAGACATCTTTCAAGCCTAGCCCTGGATCCTTTGACAATTGGAGTAGGATCCAGACCCAGGCTAAAAAGATGTCTTCCTTTTTGTTGTGGAATATAGGCTCTGTTGCTGCAACAACAACAGACTATGATGTACATATCACAACAACTAAGAAACATAAATGTAGGCATCATGGTCACAATCTTTTGGAGACACAACATAATTGAGTGCTATTCCTAGATGATGCAAAGCAACCACTACTTTGCATCATCTCGAAAAACCACTCAATTATGTTGTGTCTCCAAAAAATTGTGACCATGATGCCTACATTTATGTTTCTCAGCTATTGTGTCCCAGGACCCCTTATGACCCTTTACGATCCCTAAGAATACATCTTAGAGGTCTTAAAATGTCATAAAGGATCATAAGAGGCTCCTAGGAGGGGCCAGGTGAGCTTCCACCTTCACGTGGTTGGCCCTATTAAGTAGAGAATGTTAAACTATTCTTGAAACAAAGAGAAGCTCAATAATTTAAGGTCTCAGTCCACGGAGATGTTGAAAAAATGACAAGAATCAATGATGGAGAGTTTTTAGATTATGAGAAGACATATATGGAGTGGAGGCCATATTGAGTACTAGTGTAGAGATGATGATTCAGTAACCTACATCTATAAAGCCTTCACAATTATCCCTTCTTTGGCCTCCACTCATTCCTCTTCTCAAAAATGGTTATCTAGAAACTTTGGATAGTGTTTCTCATCCATGCACGAAATGTGCTAGTGATCGTATAAAATTACTTTAGGCCTCCATTATTGATGAGATGTACAAGTGTAAAATGTTTTTGTGATATTGTGATCAATTTGTGCAGTGTACATAAATGCAAGGTGGTGATTATTCTCGACGATCGATAGGTAGCTAGGATAGTAGCTAGGACTAAAGATAACACAACTCAAGAGACCATCATAGGTTGTCTCTTTCTTCAGTCTATATTATTGATAGAATGTTTTACCTTTCATTAGCTCATCAAATCTGGGGATTTGAAAGAATTTAATAGAATGTTTTCATGACAACATATATTATTTAAGTTGACGTTGCATGAATTTATCTACTTCGCGCACTTGTATACTATGAAGATGGCCATGCTTCTTTATCGTCATCCTCATAGTCTACAAGTGTGCAAAGTAGATAAATTCATGCAACATCAACTTAAATAATATATGTTATCATGAAAATATTCTATTAAATTCTTTCAAATCCCCAAATTTGATGGGCTAATGAAAGGTAAAACATTATGTCAATAATATAGACCGAAGAAAGAGACAAACTATGATGGTCTCTTGAGTTGTGTTAACTTTAATGTGCCTATCTATTGGTTTTTCAACAATTTATAATTAATTCTAATAGCAGCACTATGCCTTTGACAGAAAAAATGTCAGAGAATCATAATTTATGACAATTCTTATGATAGTAATGCTATACGTTCGACAGGGAAACCTGTCGGAGAATGCTACACAACTGTCACTCTTTAGATAGTTTAAGTGTCATAAATAGAAAAATTTCAATAGAACCTTCGACAATAAGGCCATATCACTAATAGGTAGATCTGTCAGAATTCAGTGCAAACTGTCGCTATTCAAACAATACTTTCAACAGTACTTCCGTAGAGAATATTTTCAATAGTACTTCCGACAGAGACTCTATATTTCTAATAGGTCTTGCTATCGGAATTCTGATGGATGAACCACAGGAAATGCCATAATGAAGCTATTGTCATGTGCAAGTTTTCAACATGAAATGGTGTCAATAAACTGATGGGTATGTCTTCTATCACAATTTCCAATGCAAAAATGGTGACAGACGTATGTGTCAAAATTTTGATAAATGAGCATTGCAAATCTGACAAATGGCCATCAGAATTTGACCTCAAATGTACTAGTGATGATTATTTCAAACTTAATCCTTAACTCTTCCTTTTCTTGTAAATCTATTTCTACAACTTTAACATTAAATTTGGCTGTCTCCAGAATGATGTTTGAGGATTCAACACCTGAAGTCCCACCTACTCTTTGTACCAGAAAATTTCCAGCATATCCTGAAGAGAGAGCCTCTCTTCTTCCTTTATTTTCCTCCCTCTTTAGGGACCACATAACCAGGGTTGCATGATCATTAGAGAAAGTAATACCCTAGCAGCTTGTTGTGATTGTTATGTAGTAGTAAGGGTCTTTACTTTTCTTCTTATAACCTCATCAAAGACTATTGCATATGCAATATCCCACCCAGGAAGAATCAACACTCTTGCAGTGTGGACCATAGCCCTTCCCTCCACAGGGGTGATCTTTTCAAATTGTTTCATCATTTCCCCCTTGGTCTCATTTTCAATTTTAGTCATATCCTTATTAGGGATTACCTCCTTTTTCTCACAAATCTCTTTAAACTGGTTTATTTTCATTCTCCACAAAAATTGAAAAAATGCCCTAGTCTTCACAAATTTATCATTAGCGATAAAAGAATCACTAGCCTATTTCAAAATAGGGTTAATTTGCTTACCCTAAAACTCTGCAATAGTAAGATCCATTTCTATCTCTTTAGGTGCCTCTGGCATTCCTTCTTGTAGTTCATTACTAGAAACAAAAATATTTCCCTCATTGCTCAGTTGCACCAATTGCTCAGCAACTCCACACTCATCTAAATGTAAGGGGGATTGAGATGGAGAATATACATCCTGTCCTGGCCTTGATTTTTCTTGCCTCTATCTCTTTGGAGAAGGCCCTTGTGTTACTGTATCATCCATAGGTCTTTTTCCCTTGGAAGTAGATGGAACATTCTCATCCTTTTGTTGAATTGGAAGAAGAACACTATAGCCTTTTCTTTATTGCATGGTGTAAGTTCCTCTTGGGGTCAATTTTATGTACCCAGGTTGGCTCAAAATCCTCCTAGCTCTCTCAGGATCTGTCTTGCTTACTACAGCCCTTTCCTCATTTACTGCCTACATGATTCCCTCAAAATGCTCCATGAGAGCATCTACGTTCTTAGCCCATGGCTCAAAATTCTTCAAGGGGTCATAACTTTTATCAAAATTTCTAATAAAATCCACAGTCTTCTTGTAGATTACCCATTTTTCTTTCTTAATCTCTTGAGTTTGGAGATCAAACTCATTCCTTATTATATCTTCAGGAAAATTAAATTGATGCTCAAAAGGATCACATCTTATCTTTTCTCTAAACATTCCTGACAAGAAACCTTCATTCTCTGCACATCTGGCTGCAGCTGTAGCCATTCTGTAAGGCTGTAAGACCTAATTCAAATGCATCTAGCCCTTCTTAGTAATAACATATTGGTGTGCAATTGTGACATCTAAGAACAAAGTTCCCCTCCCTTTACCATTAAGGGTTGTTTCTTACAGATCACCAATCTGCCTTAGAATTTTTGTATATCCTATTTTTAGTGGAACCTGGTAAGGCAAAATGTATGGTGCCTTATTGCAACCATATACTCTAAAGACTGTAGATACTGGATATAATATTATGTCACCAAAATTGTGTACTATAGTGATATCTTGGCAATACTCCTTAGGCCTGATCAATCTCAACAATTCTCTTAGGATCCTTGGAATTTCAAGATATAGTAGTGTCTTGAGCCTTGAAGCAAAATTTCTATCAAAGACAAGGAAACTAGCCTCAGTCTTGTCCCAAGACAAATCTATTGTCCACAACTGAATTGGAAGTGTTTCTCCATTCTTCTCCTTGACAATATCAATTGTTGAGCTGAAAAATTGTTCACCCTTGTACAAGAACATATGCATTAGCATAGAGTACCATCCAAAAGGCCTGCTTATCTTCATATTCTTTATCCCCATTAATCCATCATGGATTAAATCAACAAGGTGAGAGGCAAAATCAAAAATTAGTGCCAACTATGGGTGTAAAGACTGTACCATCATAAACATATATGGAATTGGCATGTGGGTTGCCTCATCATTCCCAATAATCAAAGTGAGAGACTTGTATATAGCTTGTGCCCGTAAACTAAATAAATCCAACCTGAAAGGCTCAGGTGTACTAAGGCTAATCACACGCATTGATCCAATCTAATCAAGCAAGTCCCTTAAAAGCCCTATCCTTAAATAATCTTTATGTGCTTCATATATTTCAGTGAATTCTTTAAAATCAATCTTTTCTAGCCCAATGGAAGGGTCATTCAACGAAAACACCTCTCTAATCTCATCTTCTATAATACTTATTAAGTCATTTCCATTTATGTCCTTGACACATCTAGTCACAGGATCATAACACCTAGCAACCTGAATGAGGAGGTCTGCATCCATGAACACTCTAGGGACAACTAATTTCCCTATATCAAACTACCATATATTACTAAAAGAGGCGAAAGAATTTCTTTGAGAGTATGTTGCCCTAAACAATATCAAACCATTGTGATCTTTCCCTACCCTGGCATCCCTCATCCAAAGCCCTCTATCATGAAGTCCCTCATTTACAGAGTCCCTAGGGTTTCTTGGGACTAATTCCTTCACTTTTTCTACCCCATTCTCTGAATGCGGGAGTAACTACATCAAATCTTCAAAAATGTCCCTATCTTTATACTATGTCTTTCCTAATAATTCCCTCTTAGACGGCATCTTTAACTAGGGTTATGAAATAATGCACAAATACCAAAGAAAACCCCAAATATTACCAAACAACTATAACCAAGAAAACTAATCCTTAAAATTTTATGCAATGCTCAAGTTAGAAATTTGGCCTACCAGACACTTTGAAAAACTTCACTTGAAATCACTTCGGAGAGAAAAAATAGTCTCGCTTGCCAAGATACTTTGAAAGAGGTAAAATTTTCAATGATCGAATCAGGGTATATAGTGTTTTTCCAACCATTTACAATTCATCCACATGAAACTCATTAAGTTCACCATTACTGAGAACTGGTGGCTTCAACATTCATAAGACATGAGCAACATCATAGAACAAAATTTCAAATTTGAACAGTCGATCCTCTTTTCTTTTTGGCGCATCGGACGGCTAACAAAATCAGCAATGTAACCTTTTGTTAGTTTTCCCTAGACTAGTTCTCAACCAATGAGAATAGTCTAAATTAAGCATGTGCATAAATTTATAACTTAACTTTAGGCTTTGATTGGAGCAGACAGGTGTCACCCTGTCGCTAAAGCACAAGCATAAGATCTGAACACTTTTCCTCAACAATATAATGACCGTCGTAGATATTTTCCCAATTTATCATGCCTTTATCATTTCCTGAAACGATGACCCCACTTTCACTTTATGAACCTTTCATCAAACCAAAAATGGTGAAGGGTGCTCCCCTTAATACCACAAACACATAACAGAAATAGAGAAACAACAACAATATGCAAGAACAGAAAATTGGCTTCTTATTATCTCCACAAATGTGGAATTACAAACTTTCAGAATTATAATATTCAAAGCCACATGGGCATTCCCTTACAATATTCTGTAGGACAAAGCCTTGAACTATTACCCAGATCTACTACCCAGAACTATTCTGAACTGCCTAAGACAATAATACAGCCTTCCTTATATAGGCAATTTTCCACTGCCTGGAAAGGTTCCAGAATTTTAGCCAATAAGGCCGACCAAACTTAGAATTATTTTATTTTATATTTTATTACATCATAGTCGGCTCAAGATAACCTTTGAAACCCGAACAGAAATTTTTAAGAAAATTATTTTTCACCATTTCAGGAGGCCCAACTTCCGAAGACCATAAGTCATCACCAGTTGACCCGATCGGCTATTATAACCCCATTTCAGAAATGCCACAAAGCACTCTACAGGCTTGACTTGCGCAAGCACTTGTCACCCAAATTTTCAACCTCATTCGGGGCCTCTAAAGCCTTCAAAACTGAGTTCAAAGTTTTTGTACCCTGCTGCCAATACCGAAAATCTTCAGTATCTTCCAATATACACTTGATCTGGCAATGAAACTTTACTAGCAGACTTATATGACCAAAATGAACCTCCAAGAAAGAAATCAGACCATTCTGAGCACATATGAAAATTACCAAAAATAGTAACTTTCCATAAATAGCAGCTCTGCACAAAATAGCCCTTATTGAATATAAAAATAGAAATATTTTTTTGGGTGATGCAAGATTGCTCTTACACCCAGGATGCTCCTGCATCAGACACCCAGGGTAATTTGAGAAGTGACCCTGTCACGACTCAGGTGTGCAGAGGAAAACCAAGATGGCTAACTTCCTCCTTTGTCAGCCATGATGAATCTTCAACAGGTCATCCTTTCCACTTGACCAGATATTCTTCATATGTCCTGTTCCTTGTGCTTCTGCCAACACGACTGTCCAGTATATCTTCAATCTCCTTAGTGTCTGAACTAGTTGCTGGAATACTCCACTGTGCTGCTGTGATCTCATCTTCAACACCTCCTTCATGATACTCTGTCAGATCTGAAATGTTAAACACTAGTGAAATATTTAGCACAGTAGGGAATTCTACCTCATATGCATTTCTTGAATCATGTTTCTTTAGTATCCTACATGGTCCAAACTTCTTCATTTTCATCTTGTTATATGTACCAACTAGAAACCGCTCCTTCCACAAATGAACCATGACTTCATCACCAACCTGAAATTCCTTATACCTCATTTTCTCATCTGCCTTAGCCTTATACTATGCGTTCATCTTGGTAATATGCTTCCTCACCTCCCCATGGATGTTCTTCAAGTGTTCTGCAAAATCCTCAGCTTCAGCACTACTTATTTCTCCTTTATCTATCTTCCTCAATTCAGATGCATTTCTTGGACTACTTCCATATATAATCTGGAATGGTGATTTACCAGTGCTCCTATTGACAGAATTATTGTATGCAAATTCTGCCTATGGTAAAATCAAATCCCATCCTGTTGGCTTATCTCCAACCAAGCATCTCAGCAAATTTCCCAAACTCCTATTCACCACCTCTGTTTGTCCATCAATCTGTGGATGATGTGATGAACTGAACTTCAAATCGGTCTTCAACTTCTTCCACAATGTACGCCAAAAATATCTAACAAACTTACTGTCCCGATCTGAAACTATGGTCTTTGGCAAACCATGAAGTCTCACTACTTCTCTGAAAAACAATTCTGCTACATGAACAGCATCATTAGTCTTCTTGCAGGGAATAAAATGTGCCATCTTTGAAAATCTGTCAACCACCACAAAAATTGAATCATGTCCCCGCTGAGTCCTCGGTAAACCATGAACAAAATCCATGCTGATATCCTCCCAAGGCTTCTTTGGTACAGGTAATGGCTGATACAACCCTGTATTCTGCTTCACTCCTTTCGCCATCTGACATACTCTGCAACTTTGTACAAACTTCTTCACATCTTGCTGCAACTGTGGCCAATAATAATTCTCACTAACCAAACCAAGGGTTTTATCACGACCAAAATGTCCAGCCAATCCTCCGCTATGCTTCTCCTTGATGAGATTCTCCCTCATAGAACTTCATGGAATGCACAACTGACTCCCTCTGAATAGCATATCATCCTGGATGATGAAATCCAACCATTTCGTCCTATCTAGAGTAACAGGTTCTGTACAAGCTTTCCAAGCTTCACCAAAATCAGGATCCTCTGGATACAAATTCTTGAGTTCCTTGAACCCAACCACTTCAATCTGCATTTCTGTCAGCAATAGTTGTCTTCTGCTAAGAGCATCTACAACCCTATTAGACTTTCCACTCCTGTGTTTCAAAACAAATGTATAACTCTACAAAAACTCAACCCATTTCAAATGTCTTTGATTCAATTTTCCTTGACTATTAAAATATTGCAAAGCTTGATGATCAATATACAAAACAAACTCCTTAGGAAGTAGATAATGTCTCCACTTCTTTAATTCCTGAACTATAGCATAAAATTCCTGATCATAAACAAAATATTTCCTCTTGGCATCATTTAACTTCTCACTAAAATAAGCAACAGGTTTACCTTCTTGGCTCATAACAGCTCCTATTGCAGTACCACTAGCATCACAATCTACTTGAAACACCTTATTAAAATCTATAAGTGCTAAAACAGGTTGTTCTGTAACTTTTTGTTTCAACAATTGAAAACTCTTTTCTACCCCATTAGTCCACTTGAACTCTTTTCTGTCCCCTCTCATTGTTTCAGTCAAGGGTCCACAAATACTGCTAAAATTTTTGATAAGCTTTCTGTAAAATCTAGCTAGACCATGAAAAGATCTTACCTCAGTAGCACTCCTTGGAGTAGGCCATTCAAGGATAGCCTGTACCTTCTCTGAGTCTATTTTTAGACCTTCTCCTGAAACTACAAACCCCAAATACACCAACTCTTTCTTCACAAAAATGCACTTCTTCAAATTAATCAACAATTTCTCTTCTCTCAACTTCTCAAATACCATACGAATATGCATCATATGCTCATCCAATGTCTTACTAAAGATCAAAATATCATCTAGGTAAACAATGACAAACTTACTCAGAAATTCTTTCAAAACGTCGTTCATGAGCCGCATGAAAGTGCTCGGTGCATTGGTTAGCCCAAAAGGCATGACTAACTACTCATACAGTCCTTCCTTTGTCTTGAAGGCAGTCTTCCATTCATCTCTTTCTCTGATCCGAATCTGGTGATATCCACTCTTCAGATCTATCTTTGAGAAATACACGGCTCCACTCAAACAATCCATAATATCATCCATTCGTGGCAATGGAAACCTATACTTGATTGTGATCTTGTTTATTGCTCTGGAATCTGTACACATCCTCCATTTTCCATTCTTCTTTGGTGCTGATATCGCTGGTATAGCACAAGGACTCAAACTCTCACAGATCAATCCTTTCTGTAACAGTTCATGTACTTGTCTGTTCAACTCCTCACTTTTTGCAGGTGTCATTCTGTGTGCTGCCTTATTCGAAAAACTCGCTCCTAGGATCAAGTCCATCTAATGACTGATCTTCCTGACTGGTGGTAATCCATCAAGCACGTTATCAGATATAATATCCTGAAACTCATTCAACAAATCTGCAACTTCTACAGGAACATCTTCTACTTCCTCTTTACTAGCTTTTGGAATTAAAGCAAAACATACATGCTCATGCCTCATACCATCTAGGAAATTTTTTCCATCAACAAAAGTTATCCTTGCATTACCACTTACCTTTTCTTCAGTCTCCTTCAATGGTTTTAGCTTATGTCGCACTCCATCCTTTGTCAGGGAATAGGTATTCACATGACCATCATGTATAGCACATCTGTCAAACTGCCATGGTCTACCCAACAACATATGACATGCATCCATAGATATGATATCACACAATACCTCATCTTGGTATCCGCCAATCTTGAACTTCACCAAGCATTGTTCATTGACCATGACCTTGTGGTCATCCTGTACCCAGGCAATCCGATATGGATGTGGGTGTTTCTGTCTCTTGAGCTTCAACTTTGTCACCATCTCTTCTGACACCAAATTGTCAGTGCTTCCACTATCAATAATCACATCACAACATTTACCTTCACACTTGCACCTGGTGTGAAACAGGCTCCTCCTTTGCGCAGGTTCATTCTCACCACTCAACAGGACTCTTCTGTTAATCAATGTTTCTCCTCTTTCAGCATCTTCAGAATTTGATGATCTGGCATCTTCATCTACATGTGCAACTATGGCCTGGCCTTCATTTCTCCTGTCTGTTCTACCTTGGCACTGAGGACATTCAAATGCCCTATGACCTTCTTCTCCATAGTGAAAACATGTTCCACGGAAGCCACCTCTTCCAGATCCTTGTCCTCTTCCTCTTCCTCTCTGATCTCTATTATTCTAATCCTGAAAGTGATTGGAATTATTTCCTCATTGATTCTGACTCCTACTGGCCTCATCCTTCTTTTTTGGATCTTCATTTCAGCCACCATATGACCATCCACCAGATCATCCACCGCGACCTCTTCCATTTTGTCTACTCTCAAACTTCTTGTTCAACTTTTCCTCTTCTTTTAGGGAAAACTAGTATGCCTCTTCAATACTGTTCATTCGAACCAGATTCAGCTCCTCCTGAATGCTTTGCCTTAACCCATTAAGGTATCAGGCAACTTTCTCTTTATCAGCTTCCGCATGGCTTGTTCTGATGAGAAGTCGATAGAACTCCTCTGTATACTCCTGAACAGATCTTCCTACTTGCTTCAAACTCTGCATTTTCTTCAGTAGGTCAAGCTCATAATCAACAGGAATGAACTGTCACTTCAATTTATCCACCATCCGATCCCATCTCGTGATTTTCTCCTTTCCCCTTCTATTTCGCTCCAACTGAATCTTTTGCCACCATATCTTCGCATGACCTTTCAGTCTGGCCTTCGCAAATTTGACCCTATCAGGATCCTCAACATCTTCATACTCAAAATATTCTTCACATTCATTGATCCAGTCGATCAATTCTTTTGGGTTAAGATTTCTAGAAAATGTAGGAACCTCAATCTTAGGTCTTTTCTCAATCTTAGAAATGGCCCGAAAAAGTATTTCTTCCTCCTGGTTCAGAATTTCAACTTCTCCTTCTTGATATTCTTCTTCATCTTCATCCTCGCTTTCATCTTTGACATTAAGATTCATTCCTCTATGAATCTCTTCTTGCAATGCTTGCACTTGTCTCTGCAGTGCCCTAACCTCAGGTGTTACAACACCAGCTCTTCCGCCACGTTCCCTTCGTGGAGGCATTTTTGCGATGCGCGTTGAAACCCTAACCACGATCCTGGTGCAAACTGCCTCACAGTCGGTGATCTGTTTACAAACTCAAGAACTCCTGCTCTAATACCACTTGGTGAAGGGTGCTCCCCTTAATACCACAAACACAACAAAAATAGAGAAACAACAACAATATGCAAGAACAAAAAATTGGCTTCTTATTATCTCCTTAAATGTGGAATTACAAACTTTCAGAATTACAATATGCAAAGCCACATAGGCATTCCCTTACAATATTCTTTAGGACAAAGCCTCGAACTATTACCCAGATCTACTACCCAGAACTATTCTAAACTGCCTAAGACAATAATACAGCCTTCCTTATATAGGCAATTTTCCACCGCCTGGGAAGGTTCCAAAATTTTAGCCAATAAGGCCGACCAAACTTAGAATTATTTTATTTTACATTTTATTACATCATAGTTGGCTCAAGATAACCTTTGAAACCCGAACAGAAATTTTGAAGAAAATTATTTTTCGCCATTTCAGGAGGCCCAACTTCCGAAGACCATAAGTCATCACCAGTTGACCCGATCGGCTATTATAACCCCATTTCGGAAATGCCACGAAGCACTCTACAAGCCTGACTCATGCAAGCGCCCGTCACTCAAATTTTTGACCTCATCCGGGGCCTCTAAAGCATTCAAAACTGAGTTCAAAGTTTTTGTACCCTACTGCCAATACCAAAAATCTTCAGTATCTTCCAATATACACTTGATCTGGCAATGAAACTTTACTGGCAGACTTATATGACCAAAATGAACCTCCAAGAAAGAAATCAGACCATTCTGAGCACATACGAAAATTACCAAAAATAGTAATTTTCCATAAATAGCAGCTCTGCACAAAATAGCCCTTATTGAATATAAAAACAGAAATATTTTTTTGGGTGATGCAAGATTGCTCTTACACCCAGGATGCTCCTGCATCAAAAAGCTACCATGTTACACAAACCAGTAGGCAGACCCCTCTCTATTCTTTCTCAATATCAAAGATACTGACAACTACCACATCACGTTTTACTTCGACCAATCAAAAACTAGCATATCATCATGACCTAGCAACGGAGGACCCACTGTTTAGTCTGCATCCTTATTGTAAGATATAATGGTCATCGCTATACAACAAGATTTAAACATCATGCATCTTATCCCAGCAGTATATCGACAACCATAAGATCTATTCGAGCTTTATCTATCTGGGAAGACCGACCCCACTTTACTATGTCACCTAGGACAAGTGTTAACCAAAGAAAAGTGCCACGGAAAAGGGAATGTCAGAACACCACCATGTCAGAAAAGGTTTTAATCAGATGCTTGTCGCTAAAGCTCATCGATTAAAAAGTAGTCAACTCAACCCAATGGTATACCTACAACTGTCAATGCAATCCATTGTTTAACCGCCAGCATTCCTTTGAAGATAGGCTCGCTTAGATAGATGTCACTTTGTCCCAAAAGTGTATGTCAGAGATTCTGACAACTGAGAGTCTTAAGGTTTAATGACAGCCACTAGTTTTTAAAAGGAAGTTAGTTGAAAAGATAGACGGGGAAAACTAAGGTTATAAAAGAAATTATTTAAAAGGACCCCACCAAGCAACCTAGTGACATAACACATAAAGTGGTCTTTTTAAAAGGGTTTAACATTGCACATGCTCTATTGGGAATGTTAATGAGCAAAAAGTAATGCTCAAACATAATGAAGCTCAGGTCGATCTAGGGTTTTCTACCACAATGCTCACTGCTAGGTTTTAAAACCATGATTTCTCAAAAATTTAAGCATGAGGATCAAAATTTAAAATAGTACCAACACAAAAAAGATTTGAGGAACCAATGAAAATTGAGAGCACAAAGCACATGAATCACTCAAAGGAATTGAATCTTGATCACATAAATTAAATTTTGAATCTAAACCACTCAATTTTGTCTTTTTGTCCAAACCTTTGAGACAAACATTTAAATTGTCCCCCCATTTAAAAACATTGCAAAGTTTTTGACTCAACCAAGGCTAAATCATGATTACTTCACTCTACCCCCTACCTTGGGAATTTACTATAAATAAGACGCATTTTGTGAGCATAAGAAGCAATTAGAGATTTGAAGAGTAAAGCATCCTTATTGTAGTCAATTTCATGAACAATTAAGAGAATTTGAGAGCATTTATCATTTGTATTTGCATTTTATCATAGCATAATGGAGAATTGTGAGCTAGATTATGCATATTAGTATCATAGATTTCTCATTTTAGAAATGTCACTAGTAGGGAGTACAAAGCTGAGAGCTCTACTTACAACATCTAATTAGAGAACCATGAGATGTCATGGATGTTAAATTCATTTCTTAGTTTAAATTTGCATTGTATTTACTTTGAATTGTAGGTTAATAATCCTAATTTCATGAAGGTGTTTATCATTCACACACAAATGGCACCCATTGTGGGGCCTTGAGCCTCATTTTTATCATTTTCATCAAATTTTGTGTGTTTTTGTCTTCACTTTTCTGTGAATTTTTTCAGAAAATAGGCGAAATGATGCCTATGAAGGATTCAGCGATGCCTACAAGTAGTTAACTCATGCTTGTACGATCTTTTCTATTCTGTCTTTATTTCTCTCTGGCCGCCTGTGAGATAAATTTTCACACCTGCGAGATAAAGTGTTATGCCTAGGAGTGTAAAATGATGCCTGCTACCTAAGAAGTATCACGTATTTGTTGTCTTTTACCACCTGAGACAACCTTTATGATGCAATTTACAGTCACTTGTCATGCCTAGTATCTCTTAACTGACGCCTAGTATTTGCTAATTACCACTTTAAATAGCTTATCATATGCAATTTTCATTACTTTTCACACCTAGTAATTAAAGTGTTACGCCTCCGGATCTTTAAATATCATCTACATCACTGGAAAGTGACACCTACCATTTTTTAAGTTACACCTGATAGCCTTTTAATCACATGTATTAGCTGACTAATGACGCCTAGTACTTTTTGCTTTAATTTGCTATCAAATTAATAAATTCAATAATCTTACTCTCTGTCTATATTTTTCCTGGAGATGAGAAAGAACAAAAAGGTATGAAAGCCAGAGAGAAGAGTCACACAAGCAAGTAAAGAGGTAAGAATTCAATTAAAATGAGAAAAAGAGATTCATATTGTTGTGATTTTGGATAGCTTGAAATTTGAAGAATATCTTTACAAACATTACATTAAATTGTTAGATGCATACAAGATGAAATTCCCTACTTTGAGTTAAAATTTGCTTACATTAAATTGTTGGAATTTCTTGGAGAAATCTTGTCAAAAACACTTAAGTCTACAACTTCACTTTGTTCTTTTGGTTTCCCATCACTTTGCATGGCTTTTTTGACTAATTTTGTTGGAGGAGGGAGTGGGAAAAATAGTCATTAGGTAAGTAAAAAAAATTAAAAAAATCAAAAAGCCAAAAATCTCATAAAAGTGCCTAGCCTTTGCTAGCTTCAAAAGAGAGGTATTCATCAAATCAAGCTTTCATTTGCTTAGATTTTGGCTTTCATTAAATCTAGCTTAATTAAAATAAGGAATTAACCAAACACTTCAAATCTAAGAATCTTGTTATCAAGAGATTGAAAAAGAACAATTATTGCTTGAGTGTTTGAAATGAAGAACGACAATAGGGATATGCTCTTCACTTTTTAAGTGAACGAAATTCCAAAACTTGTTGAACTAAGTTCAATTTCTTGCTTTTCTATACATGCTAGTTAAAATAGACCAATAGAGGGCTTGCCTTCCGAGATTTTCCTTGCGAGGACGGTGAGAGGGAATGACCCAAGTGGGAGACAATCACTTTTGTCATGATACTATCCAACCCACTATAAAAAAAATACACTCTTCCTTAATAGGGGAGTGACTAGGTTATGTGCAAGTTTCTTCACTTCCTCTAGTAGTCCTTTTGGATTGCACCAAATTGTGCTTTTGTGCCTATGGGAAGCCCACAAGTGGGAAAAAGAACTTGACATGATTTAGAACAGAAATATTCATTAAATCCTGATAAGTAGTAAGCTACCTTATAGAGCCAAACATGTTAAAAGCCAAATTTGACTATAGGTAGAATTGCTTGGAAGACTTTCTTATTCAATACTTGTGAAAAATGATCTCGAACATACACTTTTAGTGTGGTTTTAGGGACATGATACAAATTTGATGTGTGTGTTGCATTTGTACTTCATTTTCAAGCAAGAATATTCCACAGACCTGATCTTACAATTTTTAAAATAAAAAATTTACAACCTAGTCTACAAAGTACCACCTGTGCACAGATAAACACTGTGTGTCAGCAATAAAGTCACACCTGTGACTGTTCAAAAAACATCTGTCAATAGTAAATTCACACCTAAGACATATTAAGTAACGCATGTAAAAACTAGAAAAATTCCTATTAATAGGAAAGTGTCGCCTGCACATCTGTTGAGTGCCACCTACACCAATTCCAATCAACGCATATCAACTTTTAAGTCACGCCTACATGCAGGCAAGTGATGCCCAGAAACAAAAAAGGGCAAACAATGAGCACTTCCTGAGGGTTTAAAAAAAAATTGATTCCATATTCAGATACCCTTTTGGTTGTTTTATTTGTTCCAGTACCCTGCCTGGTTAGAAATCCTAGTTTTGAGCAATTTTGAAAATTTCGCAAGGATTCGGCCATAAGAAAGCAAGATAAAAGCCTATTTTCAAGTGGTTTATGTTCATGCCTACTTTTACCCAATCATATTATGTAAAGAAAACCTTGTAAGTAGACAGAACTTATCTGAGACAAGAGCTTCCTTTCCCAAGTGATACTTCTACCACGCCAAAAATACCACAAGAACCTATTCAAGAAGTAGAAACCAACATGATGTACTCCAATAGCTTGGATAATAACAACAATGGAGGTATTGACCCAAAAAATCAGGGTAATACCAATAATGGAGGGATAGACTCCAACACTCAAGGAATTGATAACACTAACACTAGGGGTAATGGTGAACCAACTATCGAAGATGCCATTGATGAGAAGGTTAGTGAAGCTATACAAAGTTCATATTTCTTGAAACTTATGGAGAAAGCAATGGAAAGAGACAAGGAAAAGTACTATCTATACCTAGCCCAAACAGGTCTTAAACTTCCTCATGACTATGATATTAATCAACTTAGACCACCAGAAGTTGAAGAGAGCCCGATCGATATCATGAATAAACAATTTAATTTATTTCAAATGCAATTGGACACGATAAAGCAAAGTGGGGCTCCAAAGCCCTTTTCTATAGAAGCATTATGTCCTTTTCCATTTGAAAAGAGTCTAGTCATGGTACCATTCCCTATCAACGTAGTATTTCCCAAGAATGATAAATACGAAGGAACATCCAATCCTCAAGATAATCTATGGGAATTTTGTGCATTGAGCTTGGAATTCACGCATGATACCACTTATTTAATGAGATTATTTCCTAGAAGTTTGGGAGGTATGGCCATGGAATGGTTTTCAAAATTACCTGTCGACATTAAAACTTTTGAAGAGTTGGCTTCTAAATTTGTGGCACACTATTCATACAATATCAAACATGAAGTCAAAATGATCACTTTATGTAATACCAAGAAAAAAGAAGGAGAAGGATTCCTAATTTTCCTACAAAGATGGAGGATGGTATTTGCTAGATATCCTCAGAGTGTACTAGAAAAAGAGAAGATGGATATCTTTATCAATAGCTTGAGTAGTGAGATGAATTATCGATTGAGAATACAATGTCCTAAAACCTTCCAAGATCTTATCAAAAATGGAGTGACCACGAAAGAGGTATTAGTTAAGAGTGGAGAGTTAAAACTCTACAAGGACAATAAGAATTACAATAACAATACCTCCAATAACAACCATAACAACTAGAATAAGAACTTTTCTAACAGCTATAATTGGTCTAGGTTGAAAAACAACAATAAAGGAGTAGTCAATGATGGTGTTGTTGATTCTAATAATTTAAAAGTGACTCCCTTTTCTCTCACAAGAACACCTAATCAGGTGAACAATGCAAATCAAGCTCCTAAAGTGCCTTACAACAGCAATACTAATAGTGGTAATTTTGGGAACAATCAAGGAGGTAACAAATCTAACAAATTCTTGGCACCAACCCCCAAGAGGACCTTCACACCTTTGGGTGAACCTCTCAAGAAATCCTTGAGGAATCTCATTGCTAAAAAGATCATTAATTTACCTAGCATTCAACCTTATGAGCCACAACACAAACCGTGTTGGTGGAGTGATGATGAAGGGTGCTCCCCTTAATACCACAAACACTTAACAGAAATAGAGAAACAACAACAATAATATGCAAGAACAGAAAATTGGCTTCTTATTATCTCCACAAATGTGGAACTACAAACTTTCAGAATTACAATATGCAAAGTCACATGGGCATTCCCTTACAATATTCTATAGGACAAAGCCTCGAGTCAATACCCAGAACTACCCTAGACAACACTACGGACCTTCTTCATATAGGCAATTTCCACCGCCCGAGAAGGTTCTAGAAATTTAGCCCTTAGGGCCAACCAAACTTAGAATTATTTTATTTTACAATTTATTACATCAAAGTCAGCTCAAAATGAGTTTTGAAACCCAAACAGAAATTTTGAAGAAAAATTATTTTCTGCCATTTCAGGTGACCCAACTTCCGAAGACCATAAGTCATCACCTGTTGACCCGATTGGCTATTATAACCCCATTCTGGAAATGCCACGAAGCGCTCTACAGGCTTGACCGGCGCAAAGCACTTGTCACCCAAATTTTCAACCTCTTCCGGGGCCTCTAAAGCCTTCAAAACTGAGTTTGAAGTTTCTGTACCCTGCTGCCAATACCGAAAATCTTCAATATCTTCAAAACTACACCTGATCTAGCCATGAAACTTTGCTGGCAGGTTGATATGACTGAGATGAACCTCCACATGTAAAATTAGAACATTTCAAGATCGTAAGACCAACTTACTAAAAATAGCAAGTTTCCATAAATAGCAACTATGCACAAGATAGCCCTTATTGAATACAAAAATAGAAATATTTTTGGGTGATGCAAGATTGCTCCTGCATCAGACACCCGAGGTAATTTGAGAAGTGACCCTGTCATGACTCAGGTGGGCAGAGGAAAACCAAGATGGTTAACCTCCTCCTTTGTTAGCCATGATGAATCTTCAACAGGTCATCCTTTCCATTTGACCAAATACTCTTCATATGCCCTGTTCCTTGTGCTTCTACCAACATGACTATCCAATATGTCTTCAATCTCCTTGATATCTGAACTGGTTGCTGGAATACTCCACTATGCTACTACAACCTCATCTTCAACACCTCCTTCATGATACTCTGTCAAAACTGAAATGTTAAACACTGGTGAAATATTCAGCTCGCTAGGCAATTCTACCTCATATGCATTTCCTGAATCATGCTTCTTCAATATCTTACATGGTCCAAACTTCTTCATTTTCAGCTTGTTATGTGTACCAACTGGGAATCGCTCCTTTTGCAAATGAACCATGACTTCATCTCCAACCTAAAATTCCTTATGCCTCCTTTTCTCATCTGCCTTAGCCTTATACTACACATTCATCTTGGTAATATGCTTCCTCACCTCCTCATGGATGTTCTTCAAGTGTTCTGCAAAATCCTCAGCTTCAGCACTACTTATTTCTCCTTTATCTATCTTTCTCAATTCAGATGCATTTCTTAGACTACTTCCATATACAATCTGGAATGGTTATTTACTAGTGCTCCTATTGACAGAATTATTATATCCAAATTCTGCCTATGGTAAAATCAAATCCCATCCCATTGGCTTATCTCCAACCAAACATCTTAGCAGATTTCTCAAACTTCTATTCACCACCTCTGTCTGTCCATCAGTCTGTGGATGATGTGATGAACTAAACTTCAAATCTGTCTTCAACTTCTTCTATAATGTCCGCCAGAAATATCCAACAAACTTAGTATCTCAATCTGAAACTATGGTCTTTGGCAAACCATGTAGTCTCACCACTTCTCTGAAAAACAATTCTGCTACATGAACAGCATCATTAGTCTTCTTGTAGGGAATGAAATGTGCCATCTTTGAAAATCTATCAACCACCACAAAAATTGAATCATGTCCCTGCTGAGTTCTCGGTAAACCAAGAACAAAGTCCATACTGATATCCTCCCAAGGCTTCTCTAGTATAAGTAATGGTTGATACAACCTTGTATTCTACTTCACTACTTTCGCCATCTGACATACTCTGCAACTCTGTACAAACTTTCTCACATCTTGCTGCAATTGTGGCCAATAATAATTCTCACTAACCAAAGCAAGGGTTTTATCACGACCAAAATGTCCAGCCAATCCTCCACTATGCTTCTCCTTGATGAGATTCTCCCTCATAGAACTTCATGGAATGCACAACTGACTCCCTCTGAATAGCATATCATCTTGGATGAGAAAATTCAGCCATTTCATCCTGTCTAGAGTAACAGGTTTTGTACAAGCTTTCCAAGCTTCACCAAAATCAGGATCCTCTGGATACAAATTCTTGAGTTCCTTGAACCCAACCACCTCAATCTGCATCTCTGTCAGCAATAGTTGCCTTCTACAAAGAGCATCTGCAACCCTGTTAGACTTTCCACTTCTGTGTTTCAAAACAAATGTATAACTCTGCAAAAACTCAACCCATTTCAAATGTCTCTGATTCAACTTTCCTTGACTATTCAAATATTGCAAAGCTTGATGATCAGTATACAAGACAAACTCTTTAGGAAGCAGATAATGTCTCCACTTCTTTAATGCCTGAACTATAGCATAAAATTTATGATCATAAACAGAATACTTCCTCTTAGCATCATTTAACTTCTCACTAAAATAAGCAATAGGTTTACCTTCTTGGCTCATAATAGCTCCTATTGCAGTACCACTAGCATCACAATCTACTTGAAACACCTTATTAAAATCTGGAAGTGCTAAAATAGGTTGTTCTGTAACTTTTTGTTTCAACAATTGAAAACTCTTTTCTGCCCCATTAGTCCACTTAAACTCTTTTCTATCCCCTCTCATTGTTTCAGTCAAGGGTCCACAAATACTACTAAAATTTTTGATAAACTTTTTATAAAAGCTAGCCAAACCATGAAAAGATCTTACCTCAGTAGCACTCCTTGGAGTAGGCCATTCAAGGATAGCCTGTACCTTCTCTGGGTCCATTTTTAGACCTTCTGCTGAAACTACAAACCCCAAATACACTAACTCTTTCTTCACAAAACTGCACTTCTTCAAATTAATCAACAATTTCTCATCTCTCAACTTCTCAAACACCATACGAATATGCATCATATGTTCCTCCAATGTCTTGCTAAAGATCAAAATATCATCTAGGTAAACAATGACAAACTTACCCAAAAACCTCATTCATGAGCCGCATGAAAGTGCTCGGTGCATTGGTTAGCCCAAAAGGCATGACTAACCACTCATAGAGTCATTCCTTTGTCTTGAAGGCAGTCTTCCATTCATCTCCTTCTCTGATCTGAATCTGGTGATATCCACTCTTCAGATCTATCTTTGAGAAATACACAGCTCCACTCAAACAGTCCATAATATCATCCATTCGTGGCAATGGAAACCTATACTTGATTATGATTTTGTTTATTTCTCTAGAATCTGTACACATCCTCCACTCTCTATTCTTCTTTGGTGCTAATACTGCTGGTACAGCACATGGACTGAGGCTCTCCCAAATCAATCCCTTCTGTCACAACTCATGTACTTGTCTATTCAACTCTTCACTTTCTGCTGGTGTCATTCTGTGTGCTGCCTTGTTTGGAAAACTGGCTCTTGGAATCAAATCCATCTGATGACTGATCTTCCTTACCGGTGGTAATCCATTAGGTACATTATCAGATACAATATCCTGAAACTCATTCAACAAATCCGCAACCTCTACAGGTACATCCTCTACTTCTTCTTTACCAACTTTTGGAATTAAAGCAAAACACACAGGCTCATGCCTCATACCATCTAGTAATTTTCTTCCATCAACAAATGTTATTCTTGGATTACCACATACCTTTTCTTCGGTCTCCTTCAATGGCTTTAGCTTATGTCACACTCCATCCTTTGTCAGGGAATAGGTATTCGCACGACCATCGTGTACAGCACATCTGTCAAACTACCATGGTCTACCCAACAACATATGACATGCATCCATAGATATTATATCACATAGTACCTCATCTTGGTACCCGCCGATCTTGAACTTTACCAGGCACTGTTCACTGACCATGACCTTGTGGTCATCCTGCACCCAGGCAATCTGATATGGATGTGGGTGTTTCTGTCTCTTGAGCTTCAACTTTGTCACCATCTCTTCTGACACCAAATTGTCAGTGCTTCCACTATTGATAATCACATCACAACATTTATCCTCACACTTGCATCTAGTACGAAACAGGCTCCTCCTTTGTTCAGGTTCATTCTCACCACTCAGCAAGACTCTTCTGTTAATTAGCGTTTCTCCTCTTTCAGCATCTTCAAAATTTGATGATCTAGCATCTTCATCTACATGTGCAACTCTGGCCTGGCCTTCATTTCTCCTATCTATTCTGCCTTAGCACTGAGGACATTTAAATGCCCTATGACCTTCTTCTCCACAGTGAAAACATGTTCCACGGAAGCCTCCTCTTCCAGATCCTTGTCCTCTTCCTCTTCCTCTCTGATCTCTATTACTCTGATCCTGGAAATTATTGGAATTATTTTCTCTCTGATTCTGACTGCTACTGGCCTCATCCTTCTTTTTTGGATCTTCATTTCGGCCACCATATGACCGTCCACCAGATCTTCCACCACGACCTCTTCCATTTTGTCTGCTCTCAAACTTCTTGTTCAGCTTTTCCTCTACTTTTAGGGCAAACTGGTATGCCTCCTCAATACTGTTCATTCGAACTAGATTCAACTCCTCCTGAATGCTTGGCCTTAACCCATTAAGGTATCGGGAAACTTTCTCCTTATCAGCTTCGGCATGGCTTGTTCTGATGAGGAGTCGATAGAACTCCTCTGTATACTCCTGAACAGATCTTCCTGCTTGTTTCAAACTTTGCATTTTCTTTAGTAGGTCAAGGTCATAATCAACAGGAATGAATTGGCACTTCAATTTATCCACCATCCGATCCCATCTTGTGATTTTATCTTTCCCTCTTCTATTTCGCTCCAATTGAATTTCTTGCCACCAGATCTTCGCATGACCTTTCAGTGTGGCCTTCGCAAATTTGACCCTATCAGGATCCTCAACATCTTCATACTCAAAATATTCCTCACATTCATTGATCCAGTTGATCAATTCCTCTAGGTTAAGATTTCCAGAAAATGTAGGAACCTCAATCTTAGGTCTTTTTCCAATCTTGAAAATCACCCGAAAAAGTCTTTCTTCCTCCTGGTTCACAATTTTGGCTTCTCCTTCTTGATATTCTTCTTCGGCTTCATCCTCGCTTTCGTCTCTGACATTAAGATTCATTCCTCTGCGAATCTCTTCTTGCAATGCTCGCACTTGTCTCTGCATCTCTCTAACGTCAGGTGTCACAACACCAACTCTTCCGCCATGTTCTCTTCGTGGAGGCATTTTTGTGATGCGCGCTAAAACCCTAGCCACGGTCCTGGTGCAAACTGCCTCACAGTCGGTGATCTATTTACACACTCAAGAACTCCTGCTCTAATACCACTTGATGAAGGGTGTTCCCCTTAACACCACAAACACTTAACAGAAATAGAGAAACAACAACAATAATATGCAAGAACAAAAAATTGGCTTCTTATTATCTCCACAAATGTGGAATTACAAACTTTCAAAATTACAATATGTAAAGCCACATGGGCATTCCCTTACAATATTTTGTAGGACAAAGCCTCGAGTCAATACCCAGATCTACTACCCAGAACTGCCCTAGACAACACTACGGGCCTTCTTCATATAGGCAATTTCCACCGCCCGAGAAGGTTCTAGAAATTTAGCCCTTAGGGCCGACCAAACTTAGAATTATTTTATTTTACAATTTCTTACATCAAAGTCGGCTCAAAATGAGTTTTGAAACCCAAACAAAAATTTTGAAGAAAAATTATTTTTCGCCATTTCAGGTGACCCAACTTTCGAAGACCATAAGTCATCACGCATTGACCCGATTGGCTATTATAACCTCATTCTGGAAACACCACGAAGCGCTCTACAGGCTTGGCCAATGCAAAGTGCTCGTCACCCAAATTTTCAACCTCTTCCAGGGCCTCTAAAGCCTTCAAAACTAAGTTTGAAGTTTCTGTACCCTGCTGCCAATACCGAAAATCTTCAATATCTTCAAAACTAGACCTGATCTAGCCATGAAACTTTGTTGGCAGGCTGATATGACTGAGATGAACCTCCACATGTAAAATTAGAACATTTCAAGATCGTAAGACCAACGTACTAAAAATAGCAAGTTTCCATAAATAGCAACTATGCACAAGATAGCCCTTATTGAATACAAAAATAGAAATATTTTTGGGTGATGCAAGATTGCTCTTACACCCAAGATGCTCCTGCATCAAGTGAGAATAGTCATTATGAATACCATAGAATTAGAGGGCATAAGACAAATGATTGTCTGCAACTGAAGAACATGGTGCAAGACCTAATTGATAATGGTATGATCACTATAGAGGGGACTCAAAGTAATGAAGATCATATAGTGTTTAAACAACCTTTTTATAACCATGAAAAAGGTGAATCATCCAATGGGAATAGACAAAGCAACAACCCTGTAAATTTTACTCCCCATTATGACAAAATAATCAATACTTTATCTAGTCATGAGCATGTTTTTAATACTATTGTGATCAAGGAACAGCCCCAAAAGGAAACATCTAATGTTATCACTAGGGGGCAAGCTTCAAGGATTACCTTACAAGGGGTTGATGCTAGACCTATTGGCCCTCCGCAATCCAGCATTTTGGCAAAACAACTCGCTACAATAGCAAAACCATATAGTTTGGTGGATCAACTACAAAAGACTCCAGCACAAATTTTTATCTTGGAGTTATTAAAGTTATTGCCAAATCATAAGGAAATCTTAGAGAAGGCATTAGTGGAAACTAATGTTCCTATCAACTTGGAAGAAGAGAAGTTTCAGAGTATGGTAGGACATCTCATTGCACCCTGTTGCCTCTCATTTTTAGACCATGATGACATGTCCATTACCCATCCCCAAAATCTTCCACTGCATATAGAAGTCTTGATTGAAAGACATAGGGTCAAGAGAGCTCTCATAGACGGGGGAGCTGGTCTTAACATCTACACTTTGAGCCTTGTCAAATCTCTAGGATTATCCAACTCATGCATTGATCCTACAAAAAGAATTACCATAAAGGCTTATGATGAAGCAGAAAGAGCTTCAAAAGGCATGATTATATTGCCCATTCAAGTTGGACCTGTCAAAAAGGACCCAAAATGCCAAGTCTTGGATATGAAATTAACTTATAATATCTTATTGGGGAGGTCGTGGATCCATGAGATGCAAGTGGTTCCATCCATGTATCATCAATGCATAAAATTTCCATACATGGGTGAGGAAATCACAATTGGAGGGGATTCAAATCCTTTCCAATATTGCAATGCACTAAAGCCTCTCCATGAATTATTTATTCCGCATAACAGAGAAGGGATTATCCAAAGGGCTACCATTGAGGACATTAAAGTGGATGATCCTAAGTTAACATTAAGTGCTACTTCTACTTCAAACCCTCCTCGAACTAACTCAACTACATCAACTAAAGGAAAGGAGAAATTGAGTTATGAGGGTCCAGCTTCAAATGAAAATTCAGATAAAGCATCTATACCAGAAGTAGAACTTTTCAAACCCACCAAAGAAGAGAAAGATAAAGCTAAAGAGGACCACTACAAAAAAAAATGAGTAAAATGATGCATACATTTGAAAAACAATGTAAAATCAAGTCCAAGGGAGTAGGGGAATATTCTATTTCCCTATTCAACTTACCTACATCTCCAAGAACACATGGGAAACCATCCAAGGAACATCAATATAACTCTTATTTTGTAAGAGAAAGTGACAAGGTAGCATTTGACAAAGAGGAAGATGAAGTTCTCCAATGGCTTTATCAAGATGAAAATGATACCTCAAATACTCCCATGGAGAGAATTCAACACATTAACATTTAAACTAACCAATATGGGAAAGGATTTGAAATAATGCAAAAAATAGGGTACAAGGGAAGAGCACCCTTAGGCAAAAGAAATAGAGATTTACTAGAGCCTATGAACCCTCTTGGCGGTCAAAAGAAGAAAGATCAGGGGTAGGCTACCAGCACAAAGGAGAAAGCTCCAACCCCATGCATGATTCATATCCTCAAGTAAACACAGTGGAATCCGATGTGGATAGCGATGATTCTCGAGACTATGAGTGGGATACTTTATTTGATGACTCATGCCATGATAAAGAGATTGTCACCACACATGTGTATGCTAATGTTCCAAGGCAACAAACTCCAAGGAATGAAGATCTCATCATACAAGAACTCAATATAGGACAAGCACCCATTAATCAACCATGGATAGAGGAATTTTGGGAACCTTTGGAGGAGGATGATTCAAATGTTAGGATTAATCCACATGTTGTATTTCCCATGCTATTTCCTGTAGAAGTCTTAGAGGACTCAAGTGAAGAGAAATTTGATCCTTCTTCCATGGACCATCTCAAGGAAGCTCACATCATTGACCTTAATGATACAATGTATGAACCATCCAATGAGATCATGTCCATAAATCTAGCCGATGACACTTTTCCAAATGAATCCTTGCCCTTGATACATCCCAAACTTATTGATTGGGACCTAACTAAGCCAAGTGACTTACTCTATTTCCCAAATAACCAAGCAATGACCGAATACTTAAATGTGATTGAGCCCTCTTTCACCAACGAATTTGATCCAAACATGATGAGAATATCAGGGGTCTGACCTTTTAATCAAAAGAAAAAAAATTTTAAAAATTTTAAAAATGAAAAGTTCTAGTGGTGAAAACCACTACGTGACAGCACTATAACCAAAAAAAGTAAAGATAAAGGATGTTTCCTATGGTGAAAACCCAACAGTGGCACCAAAGGAATAGAGGTTCAATACCCTACCTGAACATGAAGAAGAAAGGTCACCGATTCTCATAGAGCCAACAGAAAAGGTCAACATTGGAACAGAATTGGATCCTAAATTCATACACCTAGCAGCGTCACTTACACCTTTAAAAAGAAAGGATTTTAGCAAGTTTTTTCAAGAAAAAAAAGTGAACTTTGCATGTTCCTATGCCGACATGCCAAGATTGGATCCTGACTTCATTATGCACCATTTGAATGTTAAACCAGGGGTTAAGCCCATCAAGCAAAAGTTGAGAAAGATGTACCCACATATAGCTCTCCTAGTCAAAGTCAAATTGGAGAAATTTTTAAAGGTGGGGTTTATAAGAGAAATTGCATATGCTAAATGGATATCCAATACTGTACTAGTCACCAAGCATGACAAATCTATTTGGGTATGCATGGACTTTAGAGACTTGAATCTTGCATTTCCTAAAGACAATTTCCCACTTCCAAGCATAGATGCAATAGTTGACTTGATAGCCGGTCACTCCATGTATTCATTAATGGATGGTTTTAGTGGATACAATCAAATAAAAATTGCACCCAAAGATTAGGAGAAGACAGCCTTTACATGCCCTTGGGGTACCTTTTGTTGGAATGTAATGCCCTTCGGCCTCAAAAATGCTAGAGCTACATACCAAAGGGTGATAGCCACTATTTTCCATCATATGATGCACACCTTTCTAGAAGATTGTGTGGATGACATATTGGAAAAATCACATCAAAGAGAAGACCACTTGCAAATTCTGGAAAAGATATTCACACGGTTGGAGCAATTCAAAGTGAGACTTAATCCAAAAAAAGGTGCTTTCGGTGTTCAATCTGGCAAGTTATTAGGCTACATAGTTTCTGCTAAAGGCATTGAAGTGGATCCCAAAAAGGTCCAAGCCATAATTGATATGGAGATTCCCAAGGACATAAGTCAAATGAGGTCCCTTCAAGGCAATATTCAATCAATAAGGAGATTTATCTCTCAATTATCTGAAAAGTGTCATTCATTCACAAGGTTAGTACACAAAGATAATATTTTCATGTGGGATGAATAATGTGACAAAGCCTTCACATTTTTGAAGACTTATCTAATAAATCCACCAATCATAATGCCACCAATCAAGGCAAAACTGTTGCTTCTGTACATATCTACCACCGAGAGGTCTCTAGGAGTTCTTTTGGCGCAAGAAGATGACCAAGGGAAAGAAAGAGAAATTTACTACTTGAGTAGAACATTGATCAAGTATGAACTCAATTACACAATCATGGAGAGAGCTTTCTTAGCAGTTGTCTTTGCATCACAAAAATTGAGGCATTACATGTTGATGCACAAGGTGAAACTTATTGCAAAAATTGATCCCCTAAAATACTTGCTAAGCAAAACTGCCTTAATAGGTAGGATAGAAAAATGGGTCATGATATCAAGTGAGTTCGACATTGATTATGTGGATAGGAAGGCCATAAAAGGACAAGTGATAGCAAATCACTTAGCGGAAAATCCATTAATTTCTACGCAAACCATTCAAGTGGAGTTTCCAGATTTAGCAATTGTCAACATAGAGGCCAAGACATGGAAGTTGTACTTTGACGGATCATATACACAAGGAGGTTACGGGGCCGGCATACTATTGATTACCCCTCAAGGGTATACCATTCCCAAGTCATACAAGCTTTTTTTCCTGTGTACAAACAACATAGCAGAATATGAGGCTCTGGTCATTGGCATTAAGATGGCTTTAGAATGGAACATCACCGAGCTACAAGTGTACAGAGACTCTCAATTAGTAATCAATCGTATCAATGATGAATACAATACCAAAGATGAAAAACTAATTCCATACAAGACTATGATAGATGATTGGAAAAAATACTTTTCTTTGATAACTTTTGAGAAAATTCCAAGAGAGAAGAACAGAGTAGCGGACGCAATGGCTACCCTGGCTTCCTTACTTCAAAAACCAGATTAGAATGAGAAGTACAAATTCTTGGTGGAAGAGTTGGAAAAACCATCATTTGACCTTCCTGACACCCAAATTGTTTCCCTACTCAATGGACATGACTCACCTTGGTATGACCCTATCTATACCTATCTCAAAGACCAAGTGTTACCTATAGACCAATCCCAAGCCCAAAAATGAAATTTCATTCGACAATCAGCCCACTACATAATCCTTTCTGACACATTATATTGTAAGGGTCTTGATGAGATGTTACTTAGATGTCTAGAGGAAGAAAATTCTAAGTTAGCTTTACGTGAGGTTCATGAGGGCATTTGCAGGTCCCACTTAAGTGGTTTAAACCTAGCCAAGAAGATCCTTTGCATGGAGTATTTTTGGAAAAGATGCTTGTCACTTTGTCAAAATATGTAGTAAATGTCAATACCATGGAGACATGATTCATGTTCCAACACAAGAGTTACATCCATTTGTTACACCATGGTCATTCTGTCAATGGGGATTTGACTTGATTGGCGTAATCTATCCACCATCTTCCAATGGGCACAAGTACATCATCACCGCTATGGAGTATTTCACAAAGTGGGTAGAAGTTGTTCCTTTGATCATTGCCATGGGCAAACAGATCTCCATGTTCATACTCAATCACATCATTTACAGATATGGTATCCCTCATGCCATAATCACAAACAATGGAAAACAATTCAAAAACAAAGATGTGGATGAACTTTGTGACACATTCCATATTACTCATCACTCTTCATCTATTTATTATCCTCAAGGAAATGGACAAGCCGAAGCTACAAATAAGAACATTTTGAAAATCTTGAAGAGATCAGTAAATAAGTCAGGAAGAGATTGGCATGTGAAAATCAACCCAGCATTATGGGCCTATAGAACTAGCATTCAGACACCTATAGGAGCTACGCCATATTCATTAGTTTATGGGGCCGAAGTTGTTCTACTGTTGGAGGTTGAAATCCCATCTTTATGAGTATCATTGCAAGGTTTAATAACAGATGAGGACTATAGATTTTCCCTATGTTTGTCACACGATCACATTTATCACTTGGAGGTAGGAAAGGGTTGGATTTTTGGTACGAATAGATTCAATTAGTGCTACATTCGGTCACAACATCAAAGAGGTACTTATCAAAGCTTCAGATGAGAGAGATTTTTGTTGAACCTTTGATGGATATCATTGTTCACACCCAAGTATTTTTTATTCCACAACTTGTTCCTTGAGCCTTCATTGACTTTATTATTCAGGATTAAAAATTAACAACACTTAAAAAATCAGAATGTTTGGAAATTCTATTTGAAAATCTTGATACATTGCAAAACACTTGAAGTTTTATTTTTTTATTGAATTGAATTTTATCATGTTTCTTTAAGCTAATTGATGATGTTTCAACTATATTGGCAATGATGGAGACATGATATTTTCTTTCCCTTGAGTGACTGTCTTGAGGGAGATCCATCAACTCATGAGAATTAGTCTAACAACATGGTCATCAAAGAACCATCGAGGAATTTCACATAAGGGAAGGATTGACCTTTTCTTGTTTACACAAATGGATACCTTGGTTATTTAGATCTTCTATATCTTAATACCAAAATCCACTTGCAACATTGAATCCATTGAAACTGGTATTCATACTCCCATAGTTGGTTATTCAACTAGTGAGGGTTGTACTAGTTTCCAAAAGAGGTTACCAAAAGTGATGAAAAGTGATATTCATATCATCATGATGTGGTCAATGATGGTTGTACTTGCTTTAATTGTCCTACAATGCTCAATGATGAAAATATTTCCCTATGGCATTTCTTTGCTAAAAAGATAGTGACACTTAGTTGCATTGCATTGCATGATCATGTTAGATTAAGTGCATTTATTTGTAGTTACTTTTCCAAGGGAAAGGGAGTTTATAAAATCTTGGTTGATAAAATACAAAAAGGGGGTTCAAATCAATGAAATAAAAAACATATACTTGGTTCAACAATCAACAAATAAAAAACAAAAAAATGAGATTATCATTTGCATCCATTCATAAGCATTATTCATTATTCATTATCCATATATCTGAGAAAAGAAAATAAAAGAGAATCATTACTCATACATCATTTTCATACATCAAGTTAAATAGAAGAGTTGCATACATCAAAGTTAAAGATAAAAGTTGCATTCATCATTATCCATATTCCACATAAACACATTTGCATCCATACATGGAAAAACAAAAAAGCAATACAAGTATCATCATCATATGCATTCATTATCTATATCAAATATAAGATATGTTGCATCTATAGCATAATCAAAAGTAAATGCATCAGAAACATCATATAGCATTGCATCCAAAGATAAATCCCATAATAAACTCATCAAGAGAACCAAAGGAAGTATGTCATCATCATAATCAATGTTCATAAACATTAATGAGCCAACAAATCTATATATCCAGATATCAAAGTCATCAAAATGATACATCAAAGTTCCGATCAACAATGTTCATAAACATCAATAAAACATGATACAAGTCACCAAAATGAGGAGATCCAACATCAATAATCATGACCCTATGGCACCACCTAATCCATCACCACCACCTGATCCATCTGGACCCCCATCACCTAGTCTATCCTGAGTAGGAGGTGTCTGACTAGTGCTAGTCATACTAGGCCTCTGAGTCACAATGGTCATAAACTGATGCATCATAATCGCTACCTGGTCTAGTAATCTTCCAACAACAGTTGATAAATCTATCAGCAATGATAAAACATCTCGTGATAGAGTGTCAATACTAGGAGAAGCCTGAGATGACTGACCCATATCCTAAGACTAAGGAACCTATGGAGGCACCTACTGTGCCGAAATATGATCATGTTGTGCCAACACAACCTGCTGTAACTAAACCAAAGGATCTTGTCCTCTAGGAATATGTCTAGCAGCCTCAATGTGTACCTATCTCTAGGCCCTTTATTGTGTTTGCTATCCCTGTACCAATGCAACTCTAGGATGAACAAACCTAGGTCCCTATTGTACCTTCCTGGCATCTCTAGCCATGTCCCTAACATGTCCACCTCTCACCCATGGCCCATCTCATCCTCGACCCATGACTTGAGGAGCTCTTTGTCCTCTCTGAGCTCATCATCTTTGACGTCTCCTCCTACCACCACCACCATCCCTGCCATCATCCCCTCCATCATCATCATCTGATCTCTCATCACAGTTGGGGATAGGCTTTGCTAGATCTGTAAATCAAAGAAATCTATTCCGAGCCCACCAATCTCGATACTCATGTGACATACCAGCATCAGCAACATCTGCAAGCAAAACCCATCTGCAGTACACCAACCATGCAATCTGGTCTCAAGAAAATTGAAAATCTATCTGAGCACCCCACATGGACAGCTCTGCCTGAACTCTAGCATACAGTGCCATACCCTGAGGTATATCTCAAATCCTGTCGTACTACCTGGAAACTCAGACAAAGCAAAATCTCTCAATCACAATCATAGATCTACCAATCATCCATTGAGGAGAAAACATATACAGGAGCTCATCATCATCCTCCTCCATCCCTCACAACCTATATATGGTCACCAATGGACCTAATCAAGATCATCAATAACTCAGCACCAATACTCAAGCTTGCCCAGATGATGTTGGACAACCATGTCGCTATATAGAAAATCATAAGGGAAACCTCGACGTCGAATCCTATCTGATACTAGCCTAGTGATGGGAAGATGCTCCCATACCCATAGTTGTAAGATAACAACACCTGCTAACAAAGCTGCACTGGATCGATATACCACCTCATGTAAATCATGGTAAAGTTGGGCCAAAATGCATGAACCCCAATCAAACCGTTGAGGTTGTGCAAGCAAATCCTTGAGAATTCGGCCCCATCCAACTGAGAAACCATGACCTCATCGGTCAAGAAGCAATAATCTGCCAATCAAAGCACCTAATACTACTGGTAATGTGGGAAAATAAGTGAATTGTGCCCACGTGATCATGTCATCATCAATGGTGTTATCTCAAAACACCTATCTGCATACTATGTTGTCATAAATAGAGTCATAGTACACCATCTCCACTCGACAAGGAATGTGTAGCAATCTGTACACGTCCTCTAGAGTGATGGTCATCTCTCTAAAAGGTGGATGGAAAGTATTGTGGTCAGAGTGCCAACGCTCTGCCACAGCGGTAAGGAGACCACAATTTAGCTAAAATTGTGGGATATCAATAAGGAAACTAATCCCACACATCTCAATAACATGATACTCTGCAGTAGTGAGATCCTGACCCAAATCAAGTATCCATGAAGCTACAGTCTGTATGTAAAGCTTATGAAAATGTGCTTGTTTAGCAAATCAAAGGAATCATATCAGTATACTATATCAATGGGTTATCTTAAGTCAATCAGTCAATCAAAAGTATCAATACTACCAAATCAGGGTCATTTGTTTGTATCTCTATATCTTGAGAATGAATTATCACTCCTATCAATATGTGCTTTTTCACAAGCATATGATCAATCAGTCCTATCAATCTATGCTTTTTCACAAGCATATGATCAATCAATCCTATTAGTATCTTACCTACCTATCATATTGGCAAACTCAAACATTCATTGGTACCATTATCGTAATATCCTAATCAATTATTTTGTTAAACTACAACAGACCTAACTATCTTGTAAATTTCAATCGATCAATCAAACACATCAAATTTTAATTGAAAAATCAAAATTCCCATTAAAAATTTTCAAAATCCTGCAGGCGTCATTTGCCTGTTACCACATAGCATTTTACCTTACACGGTGCAAAACAGATCTCACACGAAACTTTATCATTACCACGCATCACTTAACATTTCATGCGGCATTTTACAACACTAGGTGGCACTTAACAAGGCCTAGGTGGCATTTTAAACCTAGGGTTTTAGAAGCAGAAAAATATATATAAATTGGCATGAAAACCCTAGTGCTACATGGAATTATATTATTATCAAGCGAGATTAAAAGATTTATAGGTGACATATTACTACGTGGAGGCATTAGTAAAAAGCACGGGTGCATTGTTTTAAAGGCTTACATGGCATTTAACCTGTCCTATGCATCATTTTGCATAATCTAAACTACAAAAGTAAGAAAAATTTGCAATAAATGTTATAAATGAGCAATAAATGCACAAGAAAGGTTAGAAATGACTCACTGGAGATCCATAGTCTGGTGGCCTCAGATAATGATGACCTCTCTCAAACTGATGCTCACAAATCATGACAACCATCATGATCAGGAAGCCAAGGATCAAAGCAAAATCTCAGAAGTCAAAATTGAAAATGAATAGTAAATCTAGGTTTTTCAACCTATTTAAGCTAATTTGACCTAATTTAGAGGTAAATTTTGACCTAATGACCTAATGTAAACCTATCGATCGAACTGGGGCATTATTTGAAATCAACATCATCATTAATAATTTTCAAAAATGAAAACATATTGGATTAATCAATCAATCAATTAATCAATTTCATCAAATTTTTCAAATCAAGTGATCAATCTATTTTTATTTCTGAGGGGGCATCAGAGTATCAAAAAAATAGTCATAATATCAAATCTAGGGCATCAAGGCATCAAAAATTTTGAATTATTATTAGTAGGGCATATCATATAAAATTATATCATCAAGAAGTATCAAGTATCAAATCAAATTAGGACCTAGCAATCATATCAGTGGTATATCAGTGTATCAGTTAATCAGGATCTAAAAGCGATCAGGACTTAAAAATTTCTTAAGTGCTTAAAATCATAAAATGGCTCAAAATCTCAACAAAATGCTTTAAAACTCATCAAAAAGGATCAAATCAAATTTAAATGGACATTTAATAAATAAAAAATGGACAAAATTATCAAATCAAAGGAAAAATTAAATAATGACATCAAATAACTAAATACAAGCTTAAAGGGACGAAATACACTATATAATTGATTTTAATCAATTAATTGTATAGTTTTAAATCAAAAATCAAAATGAACCTATTCCCTACATGGCTAAATTAATTAATTGATGGAATTTAATAAATATTAATATCTCTCAACAAAGATTTGAGGAACCAATGAAAATTGAGAACACAAAGCACATGGATCACTCAAAGGAATTGAATCTTGATCACATAAATTCAATTTTGAATCTAAACCACTCAATTTTGTCTTTTTGTCCAAACCTTTGAGACAAACATTTAAATTGTCCCCCCATTTAAAAACATTGCAAAATTTTATACTCAACCAAGGCTAAATCATGATTACTTCACTCTACTCCCTACCCTTGGGAATTTACTATAAATAAGAGGCATTTTGTGAGCATAAGAAGCAATTAGAGATTTGAAGAGTAAAGCATCCTTGTTATAGTCAATTTCATGAGCAATTAAGAGCATTTGAGAGCATTTATCATTTGCATTTTCATTTTATCATAGCATAATGGAGAATTGTGAGCTAGATTAGGCATATTAGTATCATAGATTTCTCATTTTAGAAGTGTCACTAGTAGGGAATACAAAGCTGAGAGCTCTACTTACCACATCTAATTAGAGAACCATGAGATGTCATGGATGTTAAATTCATTTCTCAGTTTAAATTTGCATTGTATTTGCTTTGAATTGTTAGTTAATAATCCTAATTTCATGAAGGTGTTTATCATTCACACACACATATATACAATGACCATTCTCAGGTAGCTAGGATGTGTAGAGAGATATTTATCAAAGATATTCTGATAGACCTAGATAGAGTCATGTTAAACATTAGGAATGATCTTACCATTCCTCACCCAGGGAAATTTGACATGCTTATAATTAGGAATCGGCTAGTAATAACTTCCCCAGTTCTCTATTTAGATGACCTTGAAGGGTTTTGGGCTCAAAGACCAGTTATTCAAAT